>APFE031686211.1:157107-242146 GCA_000404065.3 Pinus taeda
AAATAATTTCAAAGTAAAAATATTGAAACTCATTTCATATATACTTAATCTTTTGTTTAATTTTAAACTTATTTATTCTTTGTAATCTAATCGAATCGAATCACTTTACCTAAGAACTTCAAACGCGATGGCAAGAATTTGATCTATACAGATTACCCTGTCCTCTGTGGTGGTCTTTACACTGACGACGTCCCATGCGGTGGTCCCTACATAAGAACTTCGCACGACCATCTGTGCGGCCAGAATTTGATCTCTGCGGTGAGAAGAAATTCGATCTTTGCAGTCGTGCAGGCTTTCTAGTTTTTTCTCCTCTTTGTTAAATTATATTTAGTACAATTATGAGTATTTCTTACATTTCTAAGTTTATCTCTGGTACGGAAGGCAATTACGATTATTTTAGAGGGATTTTATGAATACATTGGATTTTTAGAAAAGTTAAGAGAAGAAAGAGAAATTTAGTATAAACAAAAATAATCTACCATGTTTATAGAATATAAAATCGAATTATCTACAATGTTTAACCATAGTTGCAAGACATTATAAGGTAGAATAATAAATTCAAGGAATGAAATATATGATGCAAGAAATAGAATACAATAAACAATCAACGACCGAAAAAAATTGCACCCTAAAAGATGAGATCAAAGAATTATAAGAAAAACTAGATAAACTAACAAATCAATTGAACTAGATCATGAACTCCACAAAATAGCCCTGAACCTTATATTTGCTGGTATAAAAAATCAAAATGACGAGGACACACTAGAAATGGTAAAAAACAACTAAAAACTAACTCATAAATTCACATACATTATCAAGCAAAAAGGGTGGGAAATATTCTTGAGCATAAACATAGACTAATCCATGTTAAGGTAAGTTGCAATGACCACAAATCAGATATACTTAGTAAATATCCAAGTCTAACAGAGTTAGGGATCTTTATAAATGAAGATCTGATTCTAGAAGATCAATTTGAACTAAAGAAAGAGGTCCAAAAGGTAAAGGAGGCAAGAAAGGAAGGAAAATGGATAATCATTAGAAATAGGAAAGCTACTATTAGAAATAGTGTCCAAAATAAAAGTGATAAACAGGATTTAGGAATACTTAGGATCCTCTTCTAGAACTGTCGTGGTTTCCCATGGCGCAAAGGTTCTATGTTAAGTTGGATCCCAAGTGATATTGATCTTATTTTCTTAGATGACACCAAGAGCATTTTAAATCTAGGGTCCCTCATATAGATGGATTCATTCTTTGGTATGCCTAGAATAAGAAATCTTCTGGTAGAGGCTTTAGTAGTATAGCCTTTTATGTAAAAAATACTATTTATTCCCATTCAACTTCATAAGATTGACCCCCTTAATCAGTATATTTGGATTGAAATTTTTGACTCTGACGCTAGCAATTTTTTTCTCTTAATTTGTTACTTTGCTCCTATTAACTCTTCCTCCTATTACTAAAACAACATGGATAAGCATTTCCCCTTTGTTACCTTAGAATAGGATATCCACATTCTAAGGAATGATGGCAACGCCCTTTTGCTTGGGGACTTCAATGCTAGAACCACTACTAACCAAGCTACTCTACGAAGTAATAACTCTAACCCTAAATCCCAATGGCTTGATGAGGATTGTGACTTAGCTCATAAACTCCAAAGAAATTCTGAAGACATAATCAAGAACCTATTGGTACTGAGCTAATCAAGTTTTGTCGTTCCCAAGACCTAATCATTTGTAACAGGATTAACAGGTGGCCTACATATGGCCAGATGAATTGTGTTCATGGGCTTGGTAACAGTGTTGTGGGCTATGAGATATTTGATACCCAGGTTCTCAATCATATTATTAATTTTGACCTCATAGATAATCATAAGCCTAATTATGACTATAGACCCCTATCCTTAATGCTTAACCTTGGTTTACACACCAACCGCATAAATAAAAATGGGAAGATCCAAAGGCACATTCGTTTTGACAAAAGTAACATGGACCTCTTCTTAAAAGAGTTAACAAGAGATTTAGGTTTCTTAATGTATAATGATAACATTGATCAAATCTACGACAATTTTACTACAACCCTCTCTACTACCATTAACGAATTCTCTACCAAGGTATCTTATAAAAGGAACAATAGAACTTCCAACCCTTGGTATGATAAGGATTACAAGTTTGCCAGGAAAGCAATTAGAGATGTTAAAAAAAAAATATAGTAAAGTTTTAAAAATGAGTGTGTACAAAGTTCTTATCAAAAGGAAGGAAAACATTACCTAAATAAGAGGCAAGAGCATCTTCTTTAGCTCTCTAAAGTTGAGCCTAGAAAGTTTTGGAGGAATATTCTTTTCTGTAAATCGAAACAAGATAACTTGGTCCCCTTGAAGGCATGAGATATCTATCTTAAGAATCTTTGTGACTCCTTGAACATCATGAGAAACATCGTAAACACTCATATAGAGGAAGATATATTTTCTTTGGAAGACTTGGAGTTTGGGATTAAGAAGTTTTCTAAGGGGAATGCTAGGGATATTGAAGGTTATCAAGCTGAAATTTTCAAAATGGGAAAGTCTATCCTCATCCCTCGCATACACAATATATTCAATTTAGCAGTGAAGAATGACTTCCCCAACCCTTGGACGCAAATCTTTATTGTTCCTATATTTAAAAGTGGGGACAAAATTTTCCCTCTAACTATAAGACTATCATGATTAGCCACATTTTAGCCAAATTGTATGGTCTTGTTTTGGAAAAGAAGATTAGCATCTAGCTTGAAACTCATGGTAAAAGAGAAAAAGGGTAAGTTGGTTTTAGGAGGCACCACTCAACTATTGACCACCTTGTCACTCTTAGGACCATTTCTGACAGGTGTCGCAATAGTAAAAATAATCTCTTTTGTTGTTTTGTTGACTTTAGAAAATCTTTTGACATTGTCCCTTGGGAGAAGTTATGGAAAAGGCTCGAAGAGATAATGGTTCCTCTCGAGATGAGAGTTTTCATAACTAGGTTATACAAGAATGTTATTGATAATAATAAAACCACCAAGGGTTGATCTAAGGAGATTAATTACAATATCATAGTTAAGAAAGGATGTCCCGTGTCCCCCGCCTTTTTTGGAATTTACATTGATAAGCTAGAAGAATGTTTAGAAGTTGTAGGATGTGAAGGACCCCAACTCACTGGTATAGTCATTTCTCTTCTCCTTTATACTGACGATATTGTTCTTCTTTCCAGGAGCCTTGATAATCTTGACAAGTGGCTTAGAATTATCCATTATTATTGTTCCAAGATGGGTATTGTTAGAGTCGGTCTAGTAGCCCTCCATCAACGATCAAAGCTCTTTGCATTTGCATAAGTAGGTGTCTCATCAATGTCATCTTATTGCATTCCATTAGGCATGCCATAACCCTGATGGAGGAGCTTGTGTCTTTTATTCCCCTCTTGGCACTGCTGGATTAAGTTTGTTTCAGTCAATAAATTCCTTACAGGGTCATTGGTCTTGTCTTGAAATCAAGGTCCTAGGTCTAGGGTTTAGTCCAATTTTGTCTTTTGAGGTCATGTCTTATGAGGTCAATAAATGCCCAGCAGGCTAGAGGGATGTCCATCAAAGCATCACTTCAGATGATTTCATATTGTATAGCTAATTTTTACCTTGAGTTCAAAACTCTGTTTTTGAAGGCAAGGTCATTTTCTCATTTTTGTAAAAATTTGTAAAAAAATCAAATTCTCCAGAAGTCGACATGCGGCCTTGGTCTCCTTTGCCAAGACTCCTCAAAAGCTATCCCTGCAAAAATTTTCAAGAAAAAGCATCATTTCAACCAATTTCATGACAAAAAGGAAACCACAAGTCAGCAGCGATTAGTTTTAAAGAGTGTCACTGCATAAATATTATAAAGTGGGTTTGAGGGGAAATAAATTTAAATCAAGCGTATAAAAGCCCCTCTCTCCTCATTTTGTAATTCTTTTGCCTCCAAGACTCCAAGAGCAAGTGTGAAAGGCGATTTAGTGTGAAACTGGGCGAATTTGGTGACTGCACCTACGCACTACGCATCAGGGACTGTGCGCTACGCGTTGGGCGCGCGCTACGCGTCAGGGCAGTCTCTGCAGTGCAAAATTGGTTGGGCGCTACGCGTTGGGTGCACGTTATGCTCCAGAGCCCGCGCGCTACGCGTCAGGGCAGTCTCTGCAGTGCAAAATTGGTCGGGCGCTACGCGTTGGGTGCGCGCTACGCTCCAGAGCCCGCGCGCTACGCGTTGGGTTTCCACCTTCAGAAACTTGCCAGTGAGCCACAAATCGACTTCTTCCTCTTCAATTTCTTCAGGTAGGCCTCAAATCATTGAAGTTCTTGCTTTGTAAAGATAACATGAGTGTGAAAATGTGTCAAATGCCATCAAGGTGAAATGGAAAATTCATATGTATTATGTTTAAAAAAAAAATTCAAATGCATGTGAGCTATGGTTTTACATTTGCTGCCCAAGGTCGTCCTTTCTCACTCCCTCATTTCCCCACATTCCCATTATCCCCTCCCTTGTCATTTTCACCTAATCTCCCTAACAAAAAAAAATCAAAAGCCCTAAAACCCTACCTATCCCTAAAATTCAATAAAATCTCCCTAAACCCTACCTCCTATCAAACCCCTGCAAATTATGATGATGTGATGATGTATGTGCCATAATTCCTTCCCTAAATTCCCTTTTTATATATATTTTCCCTAAGTCCCCTCAAAGTCCCCCTCCCTAACATCTCCCTTTTGTTTTTTGTCCCCTTGGAGCAGCATTCAAACAGTCAAAACAGCAGGTCATTTGAGCAAAAGCAGCAGTACATTTAAGCCATTTTGCTCTTGAAACCATGTCAAAAACCAAAACAGACTATGAGCAAAGTGATGACCGTGAGTCAACACCAGAGATTGAGGTTCCAAGGAGGCCTCACAGGGGTGGTAAGGGTGGTCAGCATGTGAGACAGGAGCCCACCTCTTTGGCCTATTTTCAAGCTTGTCCACTTGTAGTCACATGTTTCCGTCATCAATCATGCATGGATATTGCGAGAGAATTTCCCAAATTCAGCACCACAGGGAATTGGTCCGCTTGTTTGTTTTGCATTTGCATAACGGGCATGTGAATCTTGCAGGGGTGGATTTTACATTGTCACCTGAGATTGTTGCTCAAGCAACAGGGATACCCAATGTTGGAGAAGAGTGGAACAAGCGTCAGTTGTTGGACAGATTCCAGTATGAGCCCTACATTAAACCTGTATATATGAGGCATCTAACTGGTGTGTTTCCTTTCAGATTCTTGAGGGATGAGTATGCACCCTTGATGAGGCTCATCATTCGCTATTTCACCTGTGAGGGCAGATTTTCACGTTTGTATTCGTATCATATCCGCTTGTTATGCATTCACATGGTACGGATGATGAACATTCCTTTCTTTCCATTGCCGGAATATGAGAGATTGGCCCTTGGTGCAGAGAAAGAGCCCAGCACAGAACAAGGAGCATCTACCATTATGCTTTGATCAGATTGTGGTCATCACGTTGGCCAGCAGGTATTCCAGAGGATTTCATCTCTCGAGATTTCTTCACAGCACCACCACCCCCTGAGGTTGTTCATGAGGAGGGAGGACCTTCACAGCAGTATGACATCCCTGAGCCCAGACATGTCAGTTCCCCTCCATTGGTCACATATCAGAAAGGCCACAGGGCCTTATTTGCATCAACTCGGCGAGTATTTTCTCCACACCAGGTGGAAGGGGTCTCGCCTTCTTCATCAGCACCGCAAGTGTTATCTCCACACCAGGTGGAAGGGGTCTCGCCTTCTTCATCAGCACCGCAAGTGTTATCTCCACACCAGGTGGAAGGGGCCTCGTTTCTGACAGCAGCACAGGTATCAGAGAGGGGCAAGCAGCCCATGATTGAGGAAGGATTGTCAGCTGATCCAGATATTGACATCATTGATCTTGACACCCGTTCTCCTAGCTCGGAGCTTAAGGAGATCATCCGAGAGCAAAGGACTGAGAATGAGTCGCTGCACAAGAAATTGCAGATGGAAAAATGGGTGATTAACTATTTAGAGCAGCGCAACAAACAGTTGGAGGATGAGCACGAGCTTATGAGCAGCGGAAGATTCGTGAAGACCGGGAATTGGCCCGTAGGAGACCCGGTGATTTGACACCCATAGATAGAGAATCCATGCTTATTCGAGTGAACAATCACTTGGAGAGGTTGTTGGTGAAAGCCAATAGAGACAAATATATTCTCCGCCACATGAAAAATCATTATTGGGCCCGCATGCACGTGTGCAAGGCAAAAAAGAAGGTTCTCACGAGATGATTGGTCAAGGCACAAAAACGGAAAAAAAAGCCCGATCCACTTCAGATTTTAGCTGATGCTACCTTGAGGGAGAATGGCACTCAATGATACACCCCTAGCTCAAATTTTAGACAATTTGGAGCAATTTTGGTCATTTTTGAAATTTTTTGTCAAAAACAGGTTTTTGTCCCCAACGCGTAGCGCGCCGGGCGCTACCCTTTCGTTGGGGAGGTCCATTTCAGGAAACATTTGCATTTTTGGATTTTTCAGGACAAAATACAGTTGCTCAGTCATGGCCAAGAAATTTCATGGAGATTTGAGCCCCCAAAAGGTCAAAAAACAAGCAAAAAATGACCTTCTGCCACTTTTTGGACACACAGAAAGCAGTCTTGGGAGATTGCAATTTTGGAGCGACAAATGGCCACCAAATTGAAACATTCCACTTGGGATGGAAATTATACATCTAGACCTTTCCAACAAGCCCACTTGTGCTTCATTTGGTCTCCGGGAAGTGCCTCAAAAGCAGGCCCAAAGGCGCGCTACACGTTGAGATTCAAGGTGCTACGCATCAAGCTATTTTCACAGAAATGCACCTACAGCTCAACAAAACGCAATTTTGACTAGGTTTGACTTTTTGGAGTGGATTTTGATCCTCCTTGATGTAAATGATGTAATTTTATGATAATTTGACACTTATTTATCTCTTCTAGAAGATTCATTCATGAAATAGGAAAAAATTTAATGAATGAATTGGTTTCCTAGCTTATAGACCAAGTTGTTTTGACTGCCTAGATTTTAGTGCTCAGTTTGGAAATTGGTTGAAACAGCTCCTAAGGATAGTGAGCTCGACCCCTAGAGGCAAGGAAAGATGTTAGCTTGCCTATATTATGTACTTTCTTAGTCATTTTCATGGTTGGACTCTTGAGGGAGAAAGCCTCTATTGTATTACTTATTGTATCTCTGCATTTTTGGCAAAGGGAGAAAGACCAGGGTTTTGCAGTCCTTTTTGGGATTCCTGTGGTTACATGTATTGATGGTTTGTTTCTCTTTGTACTTGTAAGTTTGTTATGCGAATCATCTTCTTACTTTTTCTTCTGCAAATGAGGCAAATGAAGTGTTAAGGTAGAATTCATGGTTGTTATGCTCTGCCTTTAAATTTGCTTAATATTAATGTTTTCAGATGTTTAAGGAGAATTCAAGGTGATTGCTTGCTCTCCTTAGCTCCTCACCGGTCATTCTCATCCATCCAAATCTTTCAAAGGCATCAATACAGTATCCTACCTCGCCCCAAAGAACCACCTGCGAAAACTATGTCCAATCCCCGCACCCAAAATTGCCTTTCCCCAATTTTCCACCAAAACCCTAAAAATCCCAAATCAAACTTTTTTATCAGTTTACTAGCCTAAAATTAGTGTTCTTTATTGGTTATCTCTGCCCGTTGAAGATCTTTGCTAGCTACGAGGCTAAGTGGTTTGATGTTGCCTTGGAGTTTACCTTTTTCAGCCTGAGGTGAAATTTCAAGCACTAACAGTCACTACATTTTGTTACGCAAAACCACTGTCATTTTTTACTGTAACCCTATGCAATACATTTTGACTAAACAATTACTGGGGGGCAAGAATTACAAATGGATTGTCATCCTATAGGAATTTGATTTGGAATTCGAGAAGGCCAAGTCAAAGAAGTCTTTGCTTTTTGCGGACCTAATGCGCAATTTCCCTCGTGCCGACACCGAACATGTGGTGGAAGAATCCCTTGCGGATGAATCATTGTTCCTTATCAGCACCGTTTATCCATGGTATGGAGATATCATTGTCTATCTCCAAACCCAATCTTTTCGGCCCGATACTTTACGATCTCAATGCCGGAAAATACGATTCCAATCCCAACCCTACACTATTATTGGAGATACACCTTATCGTCATGGGGTCGACTCTGTCTTCTGTCGTAGCCTTACTCATGATGAGGCTGGGAAGGTTCTCAATGACTGCCACTCTAGAGCATGTGCGGGTCATATGTCTAGGTATGCCACAGCCCAAAAGATTTTGCGCGCTGGCTATTTCTAGCCGTCCTTATTTAAAGATTGTATTACTGTCGTCCATAAATGTCACAACTGCCAAATTTTTGATCGAAACATGCGTGCTCCTCCTGCTCCTCTCCACCCTATCATTGTCTTTGGTCCTTTCGCAAAATGGGGTATCGATTTTATTACATGTAACCCTCACTCGGCCGGGGGGCATGCGTACATCATCCTTGCGGTAGATTATTTTACCAAGTGGGCCGAGGCGATTCCTACATTTTCGGTAGACGGCAAAACTGCTGCGATTTTCGTTTTCAATCATATAATTGTTAGGTTTGGTGTCCCCCAAGCGATTATCACTGACCATGGGAGTCATTTTCGAAACATCATAATGACCGAAATTACAGATCAGCTTGGCCTGCGTCATGATAGTTCCACTCCATATTACCCACAAGCAAATGGTCTGGTTGAAGCAGTCAACAAAGTTCTAGTCACCATGATCCGACGAATCATTGGGACTCATCAGTCGAATTGGCATAACATGTTATTTTCAGCGCTTTGGTCGTACTGAACCTCAGTCAAAACATCAACAGGTTTTACTCCCTTTCAACTGGTTTACGATTTAGAGGCAGTGTTGCCCATTGAATGCGAAATCCCGTCATTACAAATTGTTGTGCAAATATTAGCAGCCACTTCCAAAGAGGAAAAATGTTTATTATACTTAGCTCAATTAGATGAGAATCGAGGAAATGTTGCATTAGCTGTCAAAACTCATGCCAAACGCATCAAAGCTCGGTATGATCGAAATGTTACACCCCGCAATTTTTCGGAAGGCGACCTAGTTTTACTTTACGATCAAGCAAACAATAAGCTAGGGGCTGGAAAATTTGTACCCATGTGGCATGGTCCGTATATTATTAAGCAGAAGCTGGAAAAAAGGGCCTATGAGCTAGAAGATTTTGATGGTGTCTCTTTAGTTAAACCTAGGAACTTTATCTAAAGCGATATTATTCTTAAACGGATAACGTGGAGATTTCATTAGATTAGTTTTTTCTACGTTGGTGTGTTCGTAGATTAAGATTGTGTGCTTTACTTTAGTGAGTGTTTTTCATTATTAGTCCTGCTTATCTTGATTTTACTCTTGATATTGCAGATGTCGACGCCTCTCCAAACATACATTGGTTTCCCTTATGGCGCTTGTTGTAGTACACGGAACATCTCTTCCGCAGCTTGGGTTATCTATTCACCCTCTGACGAGTTAGTATCTATGCACAGGGTAAGCCTCAGTCAAACAACATTGTAGAATACAGTGCAGTGATTGAATTATTATCTGAATCCATCTCATTTGGCATTCGAAGTTTAATTGTTAATTTAGATTCGGAACTCGTTGTGTTACAGCTTAATCAAGTTTATGACATTAGAAATCCAGTATTATTACGATTATTTTTTAGAGTCCGTCTCTTGGAATGAGAATTTGATTACATAGCATATCAACACATTCCAAGATATTTAAATACATTAGCAGATGCAATCGCTTCTCGAATGTTAAATAGACATTTGCATTGAATCAAACAGTAAATTTAAAAACATCTCATAAACATGTTTTGCAAGATAACCATAGTAATAGCATAGCATAGCATAGCATAAGAGTGTGTCAAAATATACATCGTCCTCGATCATAGGTTGAAAAACACCTTATGATCGGCAAAAATCATAGTATCAAAAGTCATATCAAAAATGGGTCTACAAAGTGATCATCCCATCACTTGTGATGATCCCGATAGGACATTACTGCTCGGGCCACCCTACAAAGGAACCTCCTAAAAGGTCCTGGGACCCTAATCACATAACGTTGAAGCCGAAGTGGAATGTCATCTATGATGATCTTTGGAATGTCTGCAGTCAAGTGCTCTAGATGACTCTCCAACTCAGCCAAAGTCTTTGTTGTCTGGTCCTGTGGGGATGGTACCGCGATAGCTGGTTGTCTCTGATCATAGGGCTGGAGAGCGGCTGGTCGCCATGGACACACATCTGCATTTAAAAAATTTTACTATTATTTTTTGGACGATTGTTAAAAATCTAAAAACATACATATAAAATTAAAATGTTGAAAAACATTTTTTCCCTGTGTCATCCCATTGCTCTTCTGGTGGAAGAGTCATGTTGGGATCGCCACGATAATCCATCCCAGCGTATGGAAAATCCTTAATAATGAAAAGTTGGTTCTCTAACCAACGAAAGTACTCTGGGTTGAATCGAATGATCTCAGAACCCTCATCTGGATGACGGGCCATAACTACGACCCATCACATAACCTGAGGATCTCGGGGAAGTCCAGCCTCAACTGTGAGCTGTTGTAGAACCAGCATCGGTACCCTCTCTAGGGCAAAGTTGACAACTAAGTAACCATAACCAAATTTATTTAGCTGCCCTTGCTTCACCCTAGTCAATTGGCCCTTCACATTGGCCAATACAGCATCGCACTAGTTGAAAATGGTGCCTCGGAAGCAGTCCATTGCCATGCGCATCTGGGAGCCTGTAGCTAGATGCAGTGCTGCGCTCCCACAGAGTCTGGTAACAGTAAAAGCAATAACCTTCAGTTCAGGATGGGAGATGGTTTTCACATCTATCCGTTTGTCCGAATCCTAGTTTTTACAGAACTCTAGTTGGAGACTAGCGACAGATTGGCCACATGGCCTAGATCCGAAAAGAGATAATTTCTCGCCTCTCTTGGGCAAGCCAGTCAAAAAATATACATCATCCGACTTGATTTCGAGCCGGTTGCCGCCAATAATAAAGCACTGGTCCTAAATGCTCCATCTGTTTACCATCCACTGCAAAAAGTCTACATGTGCCCTCATGCCAGGTATGGTCCAAAATTCGAAAAGCCCACATGCTCTCAATGCCTGTAATGAAGGCAGATGGAGCAATGTAGCCTGATCAATGTCCTCGTGCTCCCTTTCCCGCCAAACAAGCATATTGTGTACCTACAATGCAAAATAGGTGGATTAGAAATTTCATTCTAAACTTCTATGGGTCAAAAATGGAAAACCTAGGGTTGAAAATCCGCATTCCGCAGAGTTTGCACTCCGCCTTTTAGAGACAGTGCGTAGGCGCGCACTTCTCCTTAAGGTGAGGTGCGGCACCACGACTTTTCTCTGTGTACAGAAAAGTCAGGGTATGCAGGGGCCACATGGTGCCCCTGCGCAACCACCGCGGGCGATTTTTTGCCCTAAATTTCCTCCAAAAATCAAAATCTAAACCCTAAAACGAAATTTGAAACGGATGAAATGCAAGTCAAGGATGTTGTAGATTACCTAGAGAAGACGGTTCTGAATTCCAGTGGTCGGATTTTGCGCAATCTCCACGGGAAGTTTTTTACCAAAAGCTCTTATTTTTTACTCCAAAGGTAAACGGTAAAAATGAACTTGTAAAAGCCCTTTTTATAAGATTTTTTGAATAAATAAATTAAAATTTATTTATTTTTTACTTTGAAAAGGTCATTTTGGTGCATTTTTATTATTTTTAACAGATATGAGTAATGTTTGCGGTTTTTGTGCAGAATATTGGGGTTTCAGGTGAAATCGATCGTTTTCAACAAAAAACACATAGGAGTCCTCTTTAAGCTCTTTTCGGACTCGTAAAAAATGAAAATATTGCCGAGTGTTTCTTTGTATACTCCATTAAAACGGAATACACAAAGACGGTCTTTTACAACTCTTTTCTGACCGTACAAACATGAAAAGATTGCCGGACTTTTGTCGTTTCAAGTTCGATATTGGTAATAAAACGACGTGTTTTCAGTCACTTTTTTACTTTGGCACTAAACATGAAAAGTACTCCTTGGTCGTAATGATCAAGCGGTTCTCTCAAGTATTATTTTATACTTTTTCGGGCTTGTGAGACACAAATTTACGAAAAAGGACAACCGTGGAGTTTTCTTAAGTTTTTCTTCTGACTTCCTAAAATTGAAAAACACCGAGTTTCTCCTATATTGGACTCGTTAAAATTTCACAGTAAAGGACCTGTTCAATTACAAACAGGAGCGGACCACTCCTTCTTAGGGTTCGAATTTAAACTAAGTTGGACTCATCTAAAGGATGAGCTTATAACCAAGCAAATGTTATCCTCCTCAAGCTTGTCAAAAATAAAGAGGTACTTGCGAGAAATGGTGGGGGAAAATGAGAAAAATGAACCCGTTTGTTGTACTCTGTGTTTGAAAAAACTTTCCATCACTCTTGAACACGACACTTTTATCCACCTAGGTTGGGAAATCCTTTACCTTACAGTTAATCAAACCACTTTGAAAGTCTTCAACTGGTTTCCAGGTATTAACTTTGGGTCAACTGTCACCAAGCCATCTGCTGTGTCGTTACGTGTTCAAGAGGTTTGAGCAAATAAAACATTCACCTGCAAAATATTTGTCATCCATCATTGACCATCCCTGAGTTAGTTCTTACTAGTTATATTTCTTCAGACTTGATCTATGATTTCGTGTTATGGGCTTGCCCATGACGGATTGCTTTCTATCGACTCCAACTCATTATCTAGAAAGATGATCTACAATTGTCAGTACCTTGGAATCTGCATGCCTCAATGGCAGGTTTCTCGCCTTTGATGACAGGTTGCATCATTGACCTTCGATCAATGGATTCCGTGACATGTTCGACTCATTCATTCACATCTCATGGATTGTACTGGGTAATTTGAGGGCCATTGACATTACTAGTGGTTCCTCTCACACTTGTTAACAGTTTACATCATTGACTGGTAATCAAGTGGTTTCTCCCATGTTCGACTTCAACACATCCATTCACATGGGTAGAATCGTACTGGTTCGGAAAGTAGAAATGAAGACCCTGGAACTAGTTTCCACCATCCAGGCTGCGAGGAATTTTGTTATCATTCTATAGTAAACTATTCATAAACAGATGGTTGTGTCCATACTGAGTCCATGTGTTCCTACTTGTGATGTAATACAAAATCATTCCTGTAACAGAGCAATTTTTAGATAGTTCTTAGTCAGTTTTGATCTGAGTATGGGAATGCCTACCTTAGCGATGATATGTTCACATATATATATTTTTCATTGAATGTTTTTTCAGGTTCGACCGGGGTATCCATAGGAAGATCCTTGAAATGATAAAGTCCTTCACTCTTCTTAGATGATCAAAAAACCATCCTCGTCTACTATAGACTTCGCACTTTAGGGGGCAACCTGTTACACAAAAAATTGTCACCATGACTTTCTACAGTTTGTGTGAGTCCATCAATACTCACACATCCCTCTTTTGCAAGTCTTAAACCTCAACTCTTCATGTCAAACCTTGAAAATGGGAGAAAGACCTTAAAAATGTCTCAAACCCTAGTTTCGCACTTTCTCCTAGTATTGCCTGCGGTGCCGCACCTAAAGGTTATGTTTCCTGCGAACCTGACCGCTCTGTATATTTAGTGATGGGTGCAAACCTCTGTAAAAGTTAAAAAGGCGTGAGTTCATTCTTAAAAACTTATCTTGGGTCACTTCTAGAAAGAATATTACGTTGGCAAGTCCGCTCCACCTTGGTTCATCCATTCCATAACTAAGCGAGCTAACTCCATGATATGAGGTGCCTATCCCATTGAAGGAGGAACTTATCCCTTCAATGGTAGACCTGCAACTTCCTCCATTTGCACTATAAATTCATGCATTGGGCTGGTTGTAGAGGAGGTTGAAAGCTGAAGATTCTTGAGGGTAGATGTTCCTGAAAACTAGGCTTCCTTTTTAATCTTGTGAGAGGAGAGATCACATACCTTTCATGTCATTTGGGAAGTGAGAGAGACTTGTCAAAGTAGAGGAGACCCCTGCTGGACCCTAGAAAGGACTTGTGCAACATCAAGGCAAAGGTTGTAAAGTTCTTTTATTCATTAAGTTAATACAATCAAGTTTATTTTTCTCAATGAAATGTCTCTAATGGTTTGTTTTATGAGCTCCTTGATCTTCATAATGAACATGTTTTGTTATATGCAGGTATGCTTTGATGTGTGCTTGTTGGTGTATGCAGGTTAATGAACGGGAATTGCTTGAAGCTGTTGGGATAAAACTGCCTCAAAGAAGCGTTGGACCGAGGTAGGGTCTTTTACACTTCATAGTATTCATTATTGAATTGAAACATGTTTAGAGAGAAATAGGTTTTCTTGTTCTCTTTGTTGCTAGATATCATTAGATACTAGGGAGATCGATTTTGTCCGCAAGAACGATTTATCCGGACAACATTTATACATGCCGAAGCATCCAATACCATGGACCAAAAACCTAAGCGTCCAAAAAACATGTGCGAAAATCATGCACAAAACCATAGGTGGGTCTGCCCAACCTAACATAGGATCCAAAACCAAAATTTTTCGGGGTGCTGCCCCGGACCCCATAAAGTGGGGTTACAAGTGCCCTTCAAACCCCCTGTTAACTGTGTGGAAAGAATATAACACAACCCAACAAGCATTAATGGTATTGATTGACATTGTTACAAAGTTGGGAGCTCAATAGACCTATTGCTCGATTGAGCTCCTTCTTCAACCAAAAAATAAAATAGCATACGGTTAAACGTTCGATTTTAGAAAAATATCACAAATTGTTCGTTCAAGGAAAAATAACACAAAACATGGAAATTACACAAAGATTGACAAAAAAACATGGGAAATTGGAGGATTCATTCTTGAAAAGGGGTTTAAGTGTCAAACCAAGAGAAAGCTCAAGAAATTGTTAGAGAAAGGATGACGAAAATATGAGCAAGATTGAGAGAACAACAACAAAAAGATTATCCAATTCAACTAATTGATGCAAATATAGGTAATTCTTTGTATCACTTTTCACATTACCTACTCAATATTATATGCATAAGGAAATATAATTCAAAAAAAGGAAACAATAGAGAATGAAACAATAGAACCAAGATAAAATAAGCATTGAAAGTAATACCATTTATTTAAAAATTAAGATGCAACAACAACTAAAGAATCCAAAAAATTAAAAAATTAAACAAATTTAAAAATAAAATTAAAATTAAAATAAAAATAAAATTAAAAATTAAAAATAAATAAAATAAATAAAAATAATAATAAATAAATAAAATAAATAAATAAATTGAAATTGTATAAAAAACCATAAAGAAAATTGATGATATCCTTGATTGTAGTTTTCAAAGATGGACCTGTTTTTAAAATGACTTAGATTATTTTGAGATGAACATACATAAGGAATTTTTATTTGTGTATGTACATTAGTCAAATGATATCAATGTAATAGTTTTAAGTCGGGAGAAGAAAACTATATCCCCATAACTGCAATGATGATGTGTAATAGCCCCTGGTTGATTTTCCCTGTAAATAAAATAAGATCAAGGTCATGGGACATGTATTCCAAGTTGAATGGTGGGAAAACATTATAGCGTGCATCACTTGTGGTTTATTAATGGCTATGGAAATTGACAAAGGAAAAGAGGCATTTAATTATGAAAAATAAAGAAAATAGGAGAAAAGGAAAGTAAAGAGACACACATATGCATGCAAGGGAAATTAAAGAGAAAATGAAAGAAAATGAGACCTCAGTGAAAAAAAAAAAAAAAAAAAAAACAATTCACAACTTTTTGTCAGTTTTAGCTTTACTCTCGTATGCTCTTGCACACTTAGAGCATTCTTGGAGCACTCTAGCATTCACTTGGATTTGGAGAAAGTAAGCGAAACACAAGCAAGGAATTGGTGGGTAGCAGAAGAGAAGATTGGATCGGCAGCTACAGTGGGGATACTTAGCAGGTAATAGGTTGCATGTGTGATTCCTTGTTGGTTTTGGATGCATGTGGTTCCATGGTCATTTATTGTCATTAGCATGGAGATTTCCCTGGATTGACAGTGGTTTCAGCCTTGCCTTCCCATTTCCTAGATATTCATGATGTAGTGGGTTCGCCATTTGGATTTTCTAATTGGTTCTCAGGTTCACAATGGCTGTGGGTTGGGAGAGAATCTTTGGAGCCGTGGAACAACTTAGGTCCCTAGAGGATGTGGGTTGAGGTGGTAGTTCTCTAGAGTCTTATAAGAACTTGGGTCCTTAGAGGTTGCAGATTGAGATAAGACTCACTGGAGCCCTGGACAGCTTGGGAAGAGACCAACATGGTTGATGTTAGTGATTTCTAGACTGGTTAGATGAACTTATTGTGGTTGAGGGTTGAGGTGGTTTGGCCTCGGGAATCCCTGGTTGGTTCTATTTTGGTCTGACCCTTATGATCTCACATTCATGCTTGGAATATGGTGCAAAGGTGATTCGATGAAGGAGAGGTTTGGTTCTGCCCAATCTATGGTTGGGTGGTACGTTGAAGCCCCTGACTTGGTTGGCATTTGCGTATGTTGATATGAGTTATTTTCCTATTGTGATCTACGAGTACTTGTACTAATTATTATGGTGATCTTATGGCCGATTTGTAATGGTTTATATTATGGTTATATGTTGGTTATATGCATGATTATATGATGTGTTCTCACTATGGGTCGTGTTCGTGATTTTATAAGTTATTGGATGGTTGATTAATGCATGGGCTAACAAGTGTTATTGTTGTTAGCTAGAGAGGGCATAGAGCCTTCTTGGTGATTCTCAGATGAAGATTACAATTCTATGATCAGATATGCATTCATGACTTGTAGCTTCTTTGTTTACTATGTGTTTGATGAAATGTTTATCATGCATTAGGCATGTTTTGGTCAAGATCTTGCTCAAGTATTGATTTCTTATTAGTGTTATCATCTTAGTTATGATTCTAGAAATTTATAGGCAGTTTTGGGTAGTGGTCTAGAGGTTAACCTAAAAAACTAGCACAAATTTCGTAACCGCTAGCACAGAACTAGGGATTTTGGGTCATAACCACATGGAGACAAGCTTATGGGTGCGGTTGTAGCCTCCCAACCGCATGGATGTTGTGTTATGGGTGCGGTTGGGGAGTTAATCTTGTGAAAATGAGTTCTAGCTTAGGGATTGATCACCTAGGGTGGTTGTCAAGCTCCTAAGTGATTTGTAGTCCCTGAGGAATGGATGTAAGCTTTTGAATTGTAGACCCCACTTCCATAACTGGAACTTGGAGGCCGGTTCATAACACAGTGACACTCAACTCATGTTTACCCTATAGATCTTGTAAAAGTGGGTAAATGTGGGAGGAGGCGTTACAGAGTGGTACCAGAGATTCTAGGTTCAAACACTCGAACTAGATGGGCTAAATTCATATTTTTATGCATGCATGTCAGTTATTTATGTGTTCATCATGCATGCATGTAGGTTACTTCTTTTTATGGTCATGACATGTATGTATAAATTGGTATGCATGTGATGTATATATGGCGTGCTAATCTAGATTGATTTGTGCAGATGTGATAACCTCCCCGGAAATACATTGAGGTATGATTTTGATTATGTCTCTATTTGGTTTATCTAACATCATATGTTTGCAGGAAATAGAATATCAAAAATGAAGAGAAAATGGTGGACTAAAATTCACATGATTCCCCTTATAGGTCTGATGTGAATTCAGTGGAATGGGAAAGGTCAGTTGAGCAACAAGGAGAAGAGTATTCTCTTGATATGGAAAATACAATGAGGTGTTTGAGGACAGAGATCAAAAGTTACAAAGCAGGTAATAATAGGTTGATTTAGGCACAATAAAGGCTTGCCAGAGCTTAAGAAAAGAAAGTGGAAGTTAATGCAGTCATCCTTGAAAGCCTTTCAAATTCGCAAAAGCAGGGACAGATGGGGATCAGTTATGGATAGGAGAAGAAGACTAATGGAGCATATGGTAGCAGGTCTTGAATAGGATATAGGTGGGAGAGAGATGATACAGTCAGAGGTGGAAAATCTTTGGATACACCTAATAGGAGGCATAGTATTTATGGATTTCACTCTAGTTTTGGTTCCGAGAGATATCACTGCCATCGTCGCCATCATCATTATGGAAGGTGCATTAGTAAGGCCAAAAGGCATGACCAAAAATTCATAATGACCCTCATGAGTTCTGAATGTTGTTTTTAGAATGTCTTCAATCTTCAATCTAATTTGATGATATCCTGAACAAAGATCCAGCTTAGTGAAGTAAATTGCTACATATAATTCATCCAACAATTCATCAATGACATGAATGGGAAATTCATCTTTAATAGTGAGCTTGTTGAGCTCCCTATAATCCAGAATCATGCATCATTATCCATCCTTTTTGTGTACAAATACTAATGCAGCAAAGAAAGAACTTTGGCTAGGTTGAATTATACCTACCTCTACCATTTATGCATTCATACGTTCAATTTCACTATTTTGGGCATAGGGATATCTGTAAGGTCTTATGTTTGGAGGAACGCTTCCTGGAATCAAGTAAATAGCATGATCATGATCACGAATATGTGGGAGGCCTTTAGGAGTCTCAAATACCTAGGAATGATTATCCAAGATTCTTTGTAAGTCTAGAGAAACTATATTTCGATGTTTAGACATCTAGTGAGCATAATTGTGCAATTATGCCTCGTTGTTATTTCTTCAAAAGCTTTGTCATGCCATTAGAGCTGATCGTCTTCCCATGTTTCTCTGTGATGCCCCTTAATTCAATTTATTTTCCTTCCTGGGAAAATTTCAAGAAAATTTCTTGAAAACTAAAAGTTGTCCTTCCAAATATTGTAACCATTGGACTCCTAATACAACATCAGCCCCACCCATTGGAATGGAAATCATTGGACTATTCAATACATATTCCCCCATGGTTAGATTTATATTATGTATCTTCCCTGAGAAATTTATAGTTCCTCCATTCGATCCAGTTGGATATTGGTGGCCACCTACCTATTACACCTAGACACCCCAGTCAGTTTCATTTGTTTCCTTGTTCATTTCAGCATTTACAATTTTTAGTAGTTTTTTTGGGTCCTGAACTTCCTGAGCAATTTTGACCCCCTAAACAACTTTTTTTTGGGGTTTGCAGTAGGCCCATAGCCATAGGTAAGGGCCTGCGGCAAAACCTGTAGTACTCAGAGAGACCTTTCCAACAAGGTAATGTACGTGCCAAAAAAAGATAATATGACCAAGTTACGACCCCTGGAAGTTGGCTGACTAACTAACCCCAACGGGGCCCACAAACTCTTCGTGTTACATCTCCTGGGGTTAGGGTTTTGGTTTCTTAGGGTTTTCTCATGTTTTCCAATAATAAATAGGTCCTTTGGCCTCATTGTAACACAGTTCAGAGGCATGTAGTCACCACACTCTTCTCAAAGATAATCTACCATCGCCTAAGCTATCTTATTTCCATTCTATTTGTAAGCATAGTTTAGTATTTTTTTTTATTAATGAAATGAAGTGTTTTTCTATTGCATCTTTGTGTTTATGATTATATCTGTAAGTTGTTGCATTCCCGTTTAAATTTGGATCAGTGGTATCAGAGCAGTCTACTCTTTCTCTATTTTTCTTTGCATGTCCCCAACGAGGTCAGGGTATAAGGAGTTAGGGCTTGATCTGGTCCAACCATTGCAAGATCATCTTCACAAAACTCGACGACCTCCTATGGTAGAAGAAAAGAAAGACAAGGGGGCAAGAGATCCTTTCAAAATGTTTCTCGAGGAAGCCCTCAAGTGACAAAGGGATGCGATGATGGATAACTTTGCCCAGATCCTTCGACAACTACCCACAGGTGATGCATATTCATCCAATAGCCACTCTGGAGGCGCCACTACTTTTAAGGTACACGTTAATTTCGATATTCCCATATTCAAAGGCCTGATAGTTGCATATGTCGTAGATAAATGGTTAAATCTATTAGAAGGATATTTTTCGGTTCATGACTTTTCCAATCGGGAAAATATTACTTTTTCACTTCTTAAAGTCGCCCCACATGTAAAGGGTTGGTGGGAAACCTACTGTGAACAAAAGGACAAGAGTGAACCCTCATTATTTTCATCCACACCCACTTGGAATTCTTTCCGAGACACCATCAACGAACAATATTATCCTGTCGGGAGCTATGAAGATAAATACATAAAGTGGACCACGCTATGGCATTAAAGGGACCAAGATGTGCCAAAGTTCACAAATAATTTCCATACCCTTCGCACGAAGTTGGGTATCAAGGATATTGAGCGCCATTTAGTGCTCAAGTATCGTGGTTGTCTACATAAGTATATCCAGGACAAGATGGAGTTCTAGTACATTTCCTCACTCGGCATGGCATATCAGTACATTGTCAAGATTAAGCAGAAGTTTAAACAGAAGAAGCAGGACTTAGGATTTGCGAATTCAAAGCAAGGAAAAGTTGCCCCAAACCACAGAACAAAGGACCAAGCCAAGGCAGCGCTACCTAGGACAACCCGTTGAAGCCACAAGCAAATAATAACACCCTGAAGACGAAGAAGGACATGGGAAAATGGTGTGAGTTCCATAAGAGATCCACTCACAACACAAGTAAGTGTTGGGCCAAGCAGTCACTGGTGGCCGAGCTGAAGGCTTCCGAATCAGACGTAGGTTTTGACTCTGAATCAAAACCCGATAAGGGAGCTGACAAAGGGAAGTAGATCATTGATGCAAAGCCCAATGCAATCATGGGCACCACTAAGATCTAGAAGATTGAGCCTGAAGATACAGAGGAGGGGGAACGCCTCTTCCACTCACAGACATGGGTGAAGGGTTCTCCGCAGTAGTTCATTGTCGACAGTGGGAGCCAAAAGAACCTCATTTCAGTAGAGGTCGTGAAGCGACTATGCCTAAATACTATGGCACATCCACAGTCATACACCATTGGGTGACTTCACCAAGGACAAGATCTTCATGTCAACCAGCAGTGCCACCTTCCCTACAACATCAAGCCCTTCACGGATGAGGTACTGTGTGACGTTGCTCCTCTTGAAGTTTGTGATTTATTGTTAGGACAACCATACTTATGGAAGAAACATGTTGTATATGAGTCTAGACCTCACTCTGTGATTATTAATTTGGCTAATAAGTTGTACAGGATATTAAAGGTAGCCCCAACTACCGCCATCTCTTTGATCATTGCAAAGAAAAGAAGTAAGATCATTTCCCATACTACGAAATTTGTTTTCCTTATGATTTGACCCCATGGAAAGAAGAAGGTTGTGGCCACGACTTCTAGGCAAGGCTCCTCTACACAACAGCAGTAGATGGACAAGGTCATGGAGGAGTATAAGGATATTTTCGCCTCACTCGCAAGGGTGCCTCTGCACTGTCAGGTCAAGCACCCCATTGATCTGACCCTAGGCACACCATTGGCCAATGGACTTATCTATCGATGCTATATTCTGGAGAACAATGAGATCAAGAGATAGATTCAGGAACTATTACAGAAAGGGCACATTGGGCCAAGCTCATCACCTTGTGGGAGCCTAATTGTGTTGGTACAAAAGAAGGATGGGACCTGGAGGCTCTGTATTGACTATCGAGCACTGAACAAGATCATTGTCTGGAATAGGTACCCAATCTCGCAGATTTATGACCTTCTGGACCAGCTCAAGGGGGCCAAATATTTCAACAAGATTGACTTGAAGTAAGGTTATCACCAGGTGCCTATTGAGCCCTCTAATGTGTGGAAGACTTCCTTCAAATCCAGGGAGGGCCTTTTTGAATGGTTTTTCATGTCGTTCGAATTAACGAACGCCCCTGCAACCTTCATGAGACTTATGGACGACATCTTGCGACCCTTCACCAATGCATTTACGGTGGTGTATTTAGATTACATCTTAATCTTGTGTCAGAGTTCGGAAGAGCACCTCCACCATATTCGACAGGTCCTTCAAACCCTGCGCCAACATAAGTTGTGTGCTAACTTGGAGAAATGAACTTTTTGCCTGACCTAGGTTCAATATCTGGGGTACATCATTGATGAGCAGGGTGTACATGTGGACCCGTCCAATATACAAGTCATTTAGGATTGGCCAGCCCCAACTAATCTGACAGAGCTCTGCATCTTTTTGGGTCTTACCAATTTCTACTGTAGGTTTGTGTTGGGGTTCTCTCATATAACTTGGCCTTTAAGTCAAGTCATTAAGGGCAAAACAAAAGCAAATTTTTTTTTGGTCGGAAACCCAACAAAAATCATTCTCTGAGTTGAAGAATCGCCTCTGTTCTACACCAGTGCTCCCATTACTAGACCTGTAGCAACCCTTTGAGATTGATTAGATGCTTCTAACTATGCTATTGGTGCGATTCTTACTCAGCATTAGGCATCTAGTGGCTTACCACAGTGAGACACTTTCAGACAAAGTCCGAAAGTACCCCACTTACGATAAAGAAATGTATTCCATTGTGCATTTATGTCATCAATGGAAGCATTACATTCTAGGGAAGGAAATGATATTCCACATAGACCACCGACCTCTACAGTTCATACAGACACAAGGGAAGTTGCAGAACAATCGCCATCAGAAATGGTCCACCTATTTCCAATAGTTCCATTTGAACATTAAGTATAAGAAGGCAAGCACCAATAATGCCATTGATTGCCTCAGCGGACCACTAGTCATGGTGCTGATCATTATGCTCGACTCTTATGGGCACAAAACATCGGGGTGGTCGCAAATTTACAAGAGCAATCTAGAATTCGATAGTATATACCAGACACTTCTAGAAGGGAAGCAAGTTCCAAATTTTCACCTTCAGGATGCACTGTTATGCCACCTGGGACATATATGTGTTCCTTTAAGTGAGCATGCCAAGATGATTTGGGAGGCGTACTACAGTCGGGTCATTGGACATTTCGGATTAGAGAAAACAATGGCGGTATTGCAAAAGTATTTTTATTGGTCGAAACTTCGTGAAGATGTTGGGAAGTACATTAGATCCTGCACCGCCTGCTCCATTTCCAAACCAACCATCAAGAATCAAAGCTTGTATACTCTTCTACATACTCCTAACCAACCTTGGGAATCTGTCTCCATGGATTACATGTCGGGCCTTCCTTCTACTAAGCCAGCAACGATTGCATATTCGTGATCATTGATAGATTCTCTAACATGGCCATCATGGCGGCCTACAAGAAGCGTATCATAGCAGAGGCCACTGCTAAGCTCTTCTTTGAGTGAGTATGGGTACACTTTGGGATCTCAAAGTCCATTATCTCATATCGAGACAGCAGATTCCTGAGTGCATTTTGGTCAAGTATCTGGTCAATGTTGGATACAAAACTTACTAAGTCCATGGCTTTCCATCCCCAAACAGATGGCCAAACAGAGGTTGTCGACAAGATGATCGTACACATTTTGTGCATGCACAACTCGAAGCATCCACGCATGTGGGATGAAAGTATCCCCTATGTCCAACACAGCTACAACAGATCTCTCCACAGCGCAACGAGCCACATCCCCTTTTATGTAGGGCTGGGATTTCAACCAATATGCCCCATTGATATGGCCATACCATTTGTAGCCACTCAGGGAGATTCGAGTCACGTTCAATCCAAAGTTGAAAGGGCTAACAGCTTCATTGAGTGCAATCAACACATCCATCAGCAAGTCCATGATATATTGGACAAAGCCAATGCTAAGTACAAGCAGTGCCATGATCAGCATCGAGTGTCGCACAAGTTCCAAGTGGTTGACAAAGTTTGGTTACATTTGCAGAAGGAGTGCCTTGTTGGACCCCATCGTGAATTTTTCCCACTCTGATATAGGCCATACACCATCACCAAGACCATTGGTGACAATGCCTTCGAGCTTAGCATCCCACCGTTCCTTGGTTTGTACCCAGTGTTCAATGTAGATTGCCTTCGGCCATACTTTCCACCATTGTTGGACACATCTGACATTGCAGAACAGCTCACACCAACAGAGCTCAACCCGAACTGCATGGAACATGCCACAACTGATCAAATCATGGACACATAGATCAAGAACACTCTCCAACAGAGGATACATTTATATTGATTTGTCAAAGTATACCAACACCTTCACCAGGGCAAGTGGTTCACCAAGGACCAGGTTCAACAAAAATTTCCTCACCTCATGGAGACTCTACACGCAATGGGGACCATTACTTCCTAAGGGGGGAGGAATGATCCAGGTGGATATTGGTGACCACCTACCTATTCCACCTAGACCCCCCATTCAGTTTCATTTGTTTCCTTGTTCATTTCAACATTTACTTTTGTTAGCAGTTTTTCGGGTCCTGAAATTCCGAAGCAGTTTTGAACCCTAAACGGCATTTTTTTTGGGGTCTGCGACAGGCTCGTAGTTGTGGGACAGTACTTAAGTTAAACCTATAGTGCTCAAAGAGACCTTTCCAAAAAGGTATCGTATGTGCCAAACAGAGATAATATGACCAAGTTACGACCTCGGGAATTGAACTGCCCAACTAACCCCAATAGGGCCCACAAACTCTTGGTGTTACATCTCCTAGGGTTAGGGTTTTGGTTGTTTAAGGTTTTTTCATGTTTTCCAATAATAAATAGGCCCTTGAGACTCATTGTAACATAGTTTAGATGCACGTATCCGCCACATCCCTTCTCATAGATAAGCTACCATCGGTCGAGCTATATTATTTCCATTCTGTTTGTAAGCATAGTTCAGTATTTTTTTCTATTAATGAAATGAAGTGTTTTTCTGTTGCATCTCTGTGTTTATGATTATATCTGTAAGTTCTTGCGTTCTTGTTTAAGTTTGGATCACCATTAGCAACCATAACTTGACACTCTGATGTTAGATATAGAAAGAAATTCAATTCCTTGGCTATCTTGCAATGAATAAAATTATGAGTACTACCAGAATCGATCAACATTATTATCCTTTTTTTCTTGATATATCCTTCTATCTTGAGAGTTTAAGGAGTGGTAATTCCTTCCAATGCATTACAAAATATGGTCGGATTCATTTCTTCTTTCTCTGGGGTTGGTTCCTCGTGTATATCCTTTTCTTTTGATGTTTCTTGTTCCTTTCCTTCCTCCTATTCACAATCTATTAAAATAATTTCTTCTCAGCACACTTATGACCCTTAGTGTATTTTCTATAACAATTGTAACAAAGAACTTTCGCTCTTTTTTCCTACATTTGATATGGTGTCAACCTTGTAGGTTGTGGGAGACTAGGAGTACGAACACTTCCATCTTTATAGTTGTGAGTGGTAGACTCCTTGTTGCCATAATTTTGCTTTCAACTTTTCTTGCCACCTTGAATGCTTTCTCCAATGAAATAGGTTTCTAAAGGAAAACCTCATGTTGGATGTTATCCTTTAAACTTCTTATTAAGACATCAATCATATGCTCCTCTCGAATATCATTTACATTGATATTCTATCTTTGGAAGTCCTCAATGTGCTCTTCCATGGAACACTTTTGTTTGAGATTTATCAATTGGCTAAAGAAGGTATTTATCTTTGTATCCTCATAATGTGCTACCAATTATTCTGCTAAAATTGTCCCAAGTGACAACTGATTTACAAGAAAAAAACCATCAATACCACACAAATTGATTTTGTTCTAAATATAAAGATGAAATTCGTACCTTTTGTGTGTGCGGTGCATCATGTACATCAAAGAATTGCTCCATATGTAGTATCCATGATGTTGATTTTTGGTAGCTTGGGAGGTACTCCAAGCCCCTAGGGTTTGGGGTTTAGAGTTTAGAGCGCCACAATAGGGCATTCTCGGCTTAGAACCCAAGCATGTGGGTGTGAATCCATGAGGCCTATTGAACATGCGATATATGGAGATGATAGAGGACGTTGAAAGAACCCAACACAATGAAAATCATCAAATTCCAAGTTGTCCTTGTGGAGATATGAATTTTTGAAGGTAAAGTGTGGGATTGTGGCATGAGGTTGATGTAGGCTTGAGTTGGACAAGACACATGACAAGTTGGAAATCCTTCTTTGTGCAATTCGGTGGAGCCCTTGTATTGTGTATAAATATAAGGTGATCAAGGGTCATTTTTCAAAGTGTGCAACACAAGTGGGTAATTCAACCTCTTTGATATCTCTGATTGGGCTACAAGCTAGGGAAAATTCTAGCGAAGGAGAGGAGGGCTAGTTTGAGCGTCCTTGTGATTGTTTTGGATGCCAAGTGACCTTGCAGCAAGGCTACGTAGGAGATCTAATTTTTTGGGTTGCTTTGGAGAGGTTTTGTGGCATATATATCCTTGTTTGTGTAGTCCGCAACTCTATGATGGATTCCATAAGGACCCAAGTTTTCTTGGTGCCTATTTTAAGGGGTTGTGAGAGATAGAAGGGAGTGTAGACCAATCCTAAGGGCGAAGAGTTAGAGGAGAACACTAAACAAGGAGGGTTGCAGTTGTTAGGAGCATTTATGGGAAGAGGTTAAGGGTTGTTAGCTGACTGTAACATTCCCTAAACAGGTTGAAATATACATCAGTAGGAACAACCCCAAATTTGAAACATGACGATATATTCATGAGGTTGTATGGTTGAATTATTATTATGTGTTGGGTCTAGTTTTGGACCAGATTGGATGGGTTGTTTGTGAAGTCTATTGGCAGTCATGAGGAAGGGTTTCCTAGGTGGATGGATGCCCTAACTAGTGGGAAAATGCTACAATAGTTTATTAGAGCCTAGATTTGTTCAATGGCTCCTCTATTATAGAGCAAAGGGAAGATATCCAGTGCTCTAGGGTGATGATGATTGAGAATATCTAAAGGACATGATGTTTGGTTTTGGTGTTAGGCATCTTATGGTTTGTTGGAGGCTAGTGTGATAGTGCCCAAGTTGGAGCCCCGTGTGCAGCACTTTGATGGAAAAAAGTAGTTGCTAGAGTGGTAGTTGTTAGAGCTCATAGTATTAGCCAGAGGAGCAACTTGTTGTAGCTCATGTTCATCATTGGAGAAGTGACATTTGATGGTGATAGGTGAAATCCCTCCTTCCCTGTGTTAGTTTTCATTGGAGCAGCGTGGGAAGACTATAGTAGGATGAAGCATCTAAGTAGCTGAGGAGCAGCAGTGGGAAGTTGTGAGTTGTTCACAAATGGAGTTGTGAACAACTCAATAGGAATATCGATGTGTTGATGCATTGATGGACGAACGATCAACAAGAGAGCAGATTGGATAGTCGAGATTCAGTCGCCAAATGGACTTGGAGCATTGATAGAGGTAGATGTTGCAAATCGGGAGCGAAAGGACCTGGCGAGTACAGGGTACGACCGAGAGGAGCTAAGATAGTGTGTTACACAGCTAGATGGTCAAAGTATCTTGTTAAGGGTATATTGGTTGTCGTTGGACTGACACCAAGGCCCATTTTTTTATATCTTGTATCAATGGATGTATAAGTGTCATTATCCCTAGTACGGAAGCCCTAGATTGTTGTATTATTTAGTTGGATTAATATAACAAAGTTGGGTTATTGTACAGAATTATGTATGTTTTGTGCACTAGTATATTTATTATTGTTTATACTCAATTGTGAAAAGTAGACTCATTGTGATTCTTTGTTTGATAGCATCAGTGATTTAAGACTCTATCCTAGACACCAGGATCGTGGAAAAACAACATGGTGTTAGAGCGACTTTGAAAGGCTAGTGAATCAAAGTGAGGACAGTGAAGCAACTCAAAAGGAGTTGAGTCTAGATCATGGAACAAAGGGTTCAGCTGAAGACATGGAGATGTGGTCTTAACTAGATTAGCGGTGAGATTGGTTGGGAGTTATGGTGGATTGGCGATGAGCCTAGGGAATAACAGTTTGTTGTAGTACAAATTGTTGATCATGGACTTCCTATGACTTTTCATTGATGGTTGGGATAGCTCGAGGGTTTCTCTGGCATGGACGAGATCAACATGATCAAAATGGCTCCATGTGGTGGACTACATATTTGCATGCTAGCTTCTTCATCATATCATAATGTTACATATCCAATATTGGAGGGATTCTCACACGTTGTGTTTGATCCAGAAGGATGAGTGCTTATAGGATTGGGTTGTGTGGATGATGTTGTGTGTTCGACTGCAGCTCAGACTAACCTTATAGGACATGATATTAGTGACAGGTTGATTCCGCGGATATCGTATAGGCTGAGGGAGTCTAGCTTCAGAGAGAGAAACCCTATGGATGTTTGGATCTTTGGGTTCATATGTCATGAGGCAGAGGCACTGCCGAGATTGCAGAGTTCATTCTACAAAGTATGTTGTAGTGATGGACGCTAGATGGACTAGTGTCGTCGATGATGTTGATGAGTTACTTCCTAGTCTTGGAAGTACCCCCCCCCCCCGCGCTAAGAGGGAGTGTTGATTTTGGTAGCTTGGGAGGTACTCCAAGCCTTATGGTTTGGGGTTTGGAGTTTGGAGTGCCACAATAGGTCATTGTGGGCTTTGAACCCAAGATGGGGGCTTTTCACCCAAGTATGTGGGGGTGAATCCATGAGGCCTATTGGACATGCGATGAATGGAGATGATAGAGGACGTTGAGAAGAATCTAATGCAACAAAAATCATCAAATTATGAGTTGTACTTGAAGAGATATGAATATTTGATGGTAAAATGTGGGCTTGTAGCATGAGGTTCATGTAGGCTTTAGACAAGACACAGGATAGGTTGATAAGCCCTCTTTGTGCAATTAGGTGGAGCCCTTGTATTGTGTATAAATGCAAGGTGATGGAGGGTCATTTTTTCATCCAAGTGTGCAACACGAGTAATTTGACCTATTTGATATCTTTGATTGGGTCGTAAGCTAGGGAAAATTCCAGCAAAGGAGAGGAGGGCTAGTTTGAGCCTCCTTGTGATTGTTTTGGATTCCAAGTAACCTTACAACAGGGTAGAGTAGGAGATATGATTTTCTGGGTTATTTTGGAGAGGTTTTGTGGCATATCTATCCATGTTTGTGCAGGTCACAACTCTTTGGTGGATTGCAGGAGGACCCAAGTTCTGTTGCTACCTATTTGAAGGGGCCGTGAGAGCTAGAAGGGAGTGCAAACTAGTCCTAAGGGCAACGAGTTAGAGGAGGACACTAAACAAGGAGGGTCACAGCTATTAGGAGCATTTATGGGTAGAGGTTAAGGGTTGTTAGTTGAATGTAACATACCCTAACCAGGCCGAAATATACATCAGTAGGAACAACCCCAAATGTAAAGCATGAAGGTATGTTCATGAGGTTGTATGGTTGAACTATTGCTAGGTGTTGGGTATAGTTTTGGACCAAATTGGATGGTTTATTTGTGAATTATGTTGGCAGTTAGGCGAAAGGGTTTCCTAGGTGGATGGATGCCCTAACTAGTAGGTAGATGCTACAATAGTTTATTGGAGCCAAGATTTGTGCAATAGATCCTCTATTGCAGAGCAAAGGGTAGATCTTCAAAGCTCTAAGGTGATGATGATTGAGCAAATCTGAAGGACATGATGTTTAGTTTTGGTGTTGGGAATCTTATGGTCTATTGGAGGGCAGCATGATAGTGCCAAAATTGGAGCCCGATGTACAACACTTTGATGGACAAATGTAGCTGCTAGAGTGTCAGTTGTTGGAGCTCATAGGTTTAATAAGCCAAAGGAGTAGTTTGTTGTAGCCTGCGTTCATCATTGGAGAAGCGAAATTTGTTGAAAATAGCAACAAGAAATGTTAAAAATAGAATCCACAAATTCCAATTTAGTTTTTCCTTGAATTAAACTAAGAATTAAAATCAAATTTTATTCTCATAGCAACTTGTAATAGTTAACTAGAGTGGGTTGACTTAGTTAAATTAGGAATTTCGAGTTGGAAGTCTTTCTGAAGTCATATATATGTTCTCCCTATATTATAGGGTTACAAGATGAGTTAAGTATGAGTTCTAATTAGTTAACTCAGTTTACTGAGTTAAGTCCAGTTAAATTAGTTCCAAATTGTTTGAGGAAATAATAGTGAGTTAACAGTCAGTTGGTTGACTAATGCATTAACTAGTTCTACTCCAGTTAACTAAATATTCCCTCATTAGAAACTCATTCATATCGATTCTGAGAAAGACCCGGTTGAGACTACAGTGAAAGGATAGTGTACTATTTGTTGTAGAATTTTCTGAGTTTTATAGATGGTGCATGCAATTAGGAACTGAACCTAGAAGGGATTGCACAATTTTGGATGAATTTATTTCCCTTTAAGATGGACTAATTAGCCATAGGAATTGCACAAGGAAATAGGGACTTGGAGTGCTGGAGAATTAGCTAAGTGTTGGCCAAGAGTTTGCTTGTGAGTTGGAAATTGATTTTACTGAGTGCTGGGATTATTCTTGTGAGAACAAGCATCGTATTATCATCTTGGATTTCTGATTTAATGAAATACAGATAGTGGGGTTTTGAGTTGTGGCTTTCCCTAGATATTCGTTGTGCTACGTGCCATTGATTTGTCTTCCTCTTGTCGATTATTATTTTTCTCAATCTTTATGTGCTTCCACTGTAAAGAGTAGAACTAGATGCTTGTCTCTTGCTTTAGTATATTACCTGATCTTAGGAATCTACAAGATTATCTACATGGTATCGAAGCAGAGAACAGTATACTAAAGGAGATTTCGAAGTTTTGAGTTTTGGGTTACAGGTGAAATTCGAATTTACAATACATACTTCAAGATTGACAGATGGTGTTCTATGGTTTGCGGCTTGAGTATGCCTTGGATGGAAACTCGAATTATATAGTCTAGAAGGACAGGATGGAGGTCATGTTAGAGTATAATGGCTTGAAGAAATTCATTGATCAGGACATTCCTAAGCCATCAACATCGAATGCTCAGAATCTAGCCGAATGGAAGAAGTGTGTGGCAAGGGAGAGGTGGATAATCCTTGAAGGAGTTCGAGACCACATTGTCTTGAGTCTCCATGGGAAGGAAACTCCGCATGCTAAGTGGAAAGTATTGAAGGACCTTTTCTAGAATAGAAGTGACCAAAGGAAGTTGGCACTGAAATATAAACTTCAAAAAATCAAGATGGAGGCGGGAGACTCAGTTCCAAATTACTTGACCAAGTTCACTCAATTCAAGGATGAACTTGGAAGTGTTGGAATCATGGTTATCGAGGAGGATATGGTGAGTCTTGCTCTTTTTGGACTCCAAAAGAGCTGGCATAGTTATCAGGACTCTGTCAATGATCAGGAGAAGTTGTCGGGTTGGGAATGACTATGGTCAGATTTGATGCAGGATGAGATCAGGAGGAACACCAGAGATGGGACCTCTTCCAAAAAAGTGGAAGAGGATTTTTCCTTAGTGAGTAAGGAAAAGTGGACCAAGGGAAATAAGTCCCAAGGTGAGGAGGGTGGAAAGAAGATGGACTTAATGAAATTCAAGTGTTTTCATTGTCACGAGCATGGGCACTAGGCAAAGAATTTCCCACAGAAGAAAGAAAGCAATAAGGATTTGACAATAACGACAATAGGTGAAGCTCTAGCTTCACAATTCGAACTTGATTTCTCTCTCATTTCATGCATGGTCGACACTACCATGGGAGGCATGTGGTATCTTGACAACGGTGCCTCATTCCATATGACGGGGAAAATAGAGATCTCTTTAGTGATTTTGAGTAGAAAGACCTCAAGCAGAGCCTAGAGTTTGGAGATGACGAGAGCTATAGAGCTACTGAGATTGGTACGTTACCTTTTATAGGGAGTTTGACTCCCCTCTCAGTATCACAGATGTGATGTATGTTCCAGGACTAAAGAATAATCTTGTTTCAGTCGCGGTATTGGAAGATTGTGGCTATGATGTGGTTTTTAGTAAGGGAAAGGTTTTTCTTAGACACATCACCACGAGACAAGTGAAATAGATCATTACATGGGTCAAGAACCTGTATGATCTTGAGGTTCAAGATGCATGCAAAGCCTTGAGGAGCAAGGAAAGGGTTAGAGACTTGGTGGTTGAGAGGGAGAATAAATTACCTCTCAGCATGCAGACCCAAAAGAAGTCCCAAAAGCAGCTTCAGGAAATTATGGAGCAACCACAATTAGAGAAGCTGAGAGGAGACTGCGTGGAGAGATATACTCAAGTAGAGAAGAAGCAGTCTTAGAATCAGTCTCAGACAATTGTGGAGCAACCACAATTGGAGAAGCCGAGAGGAGGCTGAGTGGAGGCATCCACTCATGTAGAGACCTCCAGTAGGGGGGAATTTTGAGCCAGGTGGGCAGAGGGATCACATGCAGCCATACCTCCAGGTGTGAGGTGGGGTGATGTGAAGTGATAGTCCCAAGAGGGTTGAAATTGGGAAGGGTCCATTAAGTGGTTTTATATCATGGATCGTACCTTGCTATGGAAGCCCAAAGTACATAGTAGCGGGAAGAACTAGTGGGATTGATGTAGTCATAGATCAAAGTGACAGAGGCTAAGTAGCTAGATACTGAAGAAGCATAGAGAAGGGTTGACAACAGTGCATAAAATCAAAGTCAACAGAAGTGTAGAGTTTTCAGTCAATAGAGGCAATATCAATCAGAGGCTTTGATGACAGAGGCATCATTCTGATTCAGGTTGGATGTTTTTTTGTTTCTGGAGTTGCTGGAGCAACAACACTAGAAAGAAGTGTTGCATGCAGAACATTCCAAAGGTTCAAGATTGAAATCGATTTGAATTCCTTTCTTGTTGAGAGGGACTATTGAAAATAGCAACAAGAAATGTTAAAACTAGAATCCAGAAATTTCAGTTTAATTTGTCCATGAATTAAGCTAAGAATTAAAATCAAATTTTATTCTCATAACAACTTGTAATAATTAACTAGAGTGAGTTGACTTAGTTAACTTATGAATTTCGAGTTGGAAGTCTTTTTGAAGTCATGTATATGTTCTCCCTATAGGATGAATTAAGTATGAGTTGTTTAGTTAACTCAGTTTATTGAGTTAAATCCAGTTAAATTAGTTCCAAATTGCTTGAGGAAATAATAGTGAGTTAACAATCAGTTGGTGCACTAATGCATTAACTAGTGCTACTCCAATTAATTAAAGATTCCCTCATCATAAACTCATGCATGTCGATTCTAAGAAAGACCCAATTGAGACTAGAGTGCAGGGACAGTGTACGATTTGTTGTAGAATTTTCTGAGTTGTACAGATGGTGCAAACAATCAGGAACTAAACCTAGAAGGGATTGCACAATTTTGGATGCACTGATTTCCCTTTAAGGTGGGCTAATTACCCATAGTAATTGTGTAAGTAAATAGGGAATTGGAGAGCTGGAGAAATGGCTAAGTGTTGGCCAAGAGTTTTCTTGTGAGATGGAGATTGATTTTACTGAGTGTTGGGATTGTTCTTGTGAGAACAAGCTTTGTATTATCATATTGGATTTCTGATTTAATGCAATACAGATAGTGGGGTTTTGAGTTGTGGCTTTCCCCAGATATTTATTGTGTTATGTGCCATTGATTTATCTTCCTCTTGTCGATTATTGTTTTGCTCAATCTTTATGTTCTTCCGCTATAAAGAGTAGAAGTAGATTCTTGTCCCTTGTTTTAGTAGATTGCCTGAGCTTGTGAATCTACAGGATTATCTACAACATTTGATGGTGATAGGTGGCATCCCTCTTTCCCTGTGTTAGTCTTCATTGGAGCATCCCAAGAAGAATATAGTGGGTTGAACTCCCTAAGTAGTTGAGGAGCAGTAGTGGACAGTTGTGAGTTGTTCACAAACGGAGTTGTGAACAACTCAACAGGAATCTTGATGTGTTGATGCATTAATGGATGAACGATCAACGAGAGAGCATATTGGAGATATCAAATTCAGTGGCCAGAAGGACTTGGAGCATTGATAGAGAAAAATGTTTAAAATCAAGAGTCGAAAGACCAAGAAGTTGTAGGGTACAACCGAGAGGAGATGAGAGAGCAATCTACATCACCCAGATAGTCAGAGTATCTTGTTTAGGGTAGATTTGGTTGTCCATGGATTGACACCAATCCCCAGTGTTGTATATCTTGTACCAGTGGATGTATGAGGGCCATTATCTTTGGCATGGGAGCCTTAGAATATTATGTTATTCGGTTGGATTAATATAGCGAATTTGGGTTATTGTACAAAATTGTGTAAAAAATTGTGTATATTTTGTGCACCAGTAGATTTACCGTTGTTTATATTATGTTGCGCAAAGTAGACTCATTGTGATTCTTGGTTTGGTAGCGTTAGTGATTTAAGACTCTATCTTAGACACCAAGATCGTGGAAAAACAACACATTGTGAAAATTCGGTGACCCGAATCCTATTGCAACAATTGGAAATAATTCTCCTAATTGTTAATTAAATCTAACAATTTATTTACTGTGAGCTACAACAAATACTAATTCAATCACACTTGCAGAGTTTGATTTCATGAGAAGATCGATTTCAAGCAGATTGATTTGATGAGGAGAAACATTCATTCTCAGTTCCAGAGGTTGGGAAGGAGTCCTAGAGGGCCGGAGAGGTGATTTTCTTAGCATCCATAGGCAGAACATCTTCATCAAAGCGTGGTTCAGAGCAAGTCATCCAACCAACTACACAGAGCCACGTGGAGGCTAACGTAGTGCTCCAGGAGGTCGATTTTTCATTGGGAAAGTCTAGCCAGATATTGCCTGTGGGAGAAGGGTAATTCCCTTCAGTATTTTACTCATATTTTCTTATTGTTTGGATTTCCAGTTGGGCATCCATAGATGTACTCAGATTTCACTACTGCATAATATATAAAACCCTCACTGTTGCATCGATTTTCCCAAGTTGGGTTTTTCCGGGGACATTGTTCCAAAAATATCTATGTTATTATGTGTGTGTGTGTGTGTGTATGCTAGTATTTCTTCCAGTGTTTATTTCTTCCGCAGAGTTATTTGTGTAGGTTGCAGTGTTATTGATTCAGTATTTGTTGTAGCTCATGTGAAAATTCAGTGACCCGAATCCTTTTGCAGCAACTGGAATAATTCTCCTAATTGCTAATTAAATTTAACAATTTATTTATTGTGAGCTACAACAAATACTAAATCAATCACAATGCAACCTACACAAATACAACTGTAGAAGAAATAAACTCTGGAAGAAAAACTTGGGAAAACCGATGCAACAATGAGGGTTTTATTTATTATGCAGCAGTGAAATATGACTACATCTATGGATGCCCATCTGGCAATCTAAACAACAAGAAAATATGAGTAAAATATAGAGGAGAAATACCCTTCTCCCACATGCAATATTTGGCCAGACTTTCCCTATCAAAACTTGGCCTCCTAGAGCATTGTGTCAGCCTCTACACTACTCTGCGTAGCTAGCTAGACAACTTCCTCTTAATTGGGCTCTAATGAAGTCATTTTTCCTCTAGATGTTGAGAAAATCACCTCTCCGACCCTTTGGGACTCCTTCCTAGCCTCTGGAACTGAGAACGATTTTTTCTCCTCACCAAATCGATCTGCCTGGTTGAAGCATTCCGCAGTCTCTCAGCGCTGCCTCTCTAGGATGATTCGACTCACTTGTTTCTCCCTCCCCATATCTAGAAAATATTTCCTCCATCGCATTGTCCCTGCCCCTCAATCACTGCTTCGATCTCACTAGCTCTCTCTCCCGCAACTAATAGTTGCTACTTTGGAAATCGATCTGCTCATGAAACCAAAATGTTGTAGTGTGTTCTCCAAGACCCATCAAATTTATTCTTATAATCCTCCGTTGAGACTTCATTAGATCTTAATCGATGGATAGGATTAACTTGAAGTCGATCTGTGTGAGTTTCTAGAACATTCACACCATAACTTAATTAATTCTAATTAATTAGTCATATTCTCTAAGTTTAGACAAGAAATATTTAAAAACTAACTAATAATCTAATTAAGTCACTTCTAGGTGGAATTTCCAAAAATGATTTATGGATTTTGGATATCTCATGTATTCTAGCCTCTCCACAAAATTTTGTGGCTAGAACACATCCGATGCTACGAAAACTAACACTTCATCTTAGCGAGGAATGTGATCTAAAGTTGTTGCCCCCTACAACAACACTTTGTCTCTAGATCATCTCCGATTACGTTGTTGATGTTTGGCTGATGTTACCTACCAAGCACTGTGCAACTCTGATATGTGATGCATTTTCGTTGTTGTTGAACCTGCTGAACTACTGCCAACACTGCATTTGTGCTACAACTCCCTCTCCATATGTTGTTGCTGCAACTGCAACTAAAAAGCATCCAAAATCTTGAACCAATTGTGATCAATATGATACATATGTCACCCGATTCTCTGACTGTTGCTAGTATATGCATTATCACTAAGGTATCTGCGTTGTTGTTGACTTTGCATTGTCCCATCTGCACTGCTTCCAACTCTGCACTACGCTCCCCATCATTTGAATGCAACTAGACTTTGCGTTTGTCACTCTGGGATCTGACTGTATCTACTACCACTGAACCATCCTACTGCTAAATGTTGTGGGATCCTATAGCAAGGTATTCATTCAAGAAGTGGACCTCCTCAAGGATCCTTCCCAACTGGCACACTAGAGTCTCATACTCCTCCTCCACCTAGATATGGTGACCCACTATCTCCTTTTGAACCTAGTCCCTGATGAGACTCTTATATTCTTTGTAACTTGCATTTCCTTCAGCATCTTCCTCTGGCAATTGGAAGTCAATCTGTTGCCTAGATATGCATTTTGGCTAACTCGCACGACTTCCTCTGGCAATCTCGTATGGTCATCCCTACAAAGTTGCAAAATCTGTGAGACACAAAATAGGATAAAATAAACTTGAAAATCTCCCTTTTTTGTTGCTCGACTACTGGATCTACTACTCACAATCCCTTATAGAGTGAGAAGATTTGCTCACAACTATTGCCAATCTGCAACTAGAAAAATTAGATCTCTAAAACTCGAGATCTCCTAAGAGAAATTTTCCACAAAATTTCATGCTAGAGCACATCTGATGCTGCAAAAACTAACACACATGTTATTGCATCCTTGCCATCAAACTTCCTCATATCAATCTTTGGAATATGGTTGATCTTCATCCCTGGGTTAGAGTCTCTAAAAACAATTCACGTTCCTTTTGTTCTCGTCAAGAGTTTCATGGACTAGCTTGTCACCATTTGGAATCCCTTCCTGCGGCAACTTTCAAACCTTCCATGTTTTCTTTTAGACCTTCCATGTCCCTTTTTATTTCTTCTTATAAACGATCCATCTTAAGCTTCATCACTCTCTCCCATATAATTTTTTGTTGCTCTTTGTGAGACTAAAATTTGTTGCAATTGGTCCTGTAATTTTGATATATCATGTTGCATTTCTTATTCTTCTTCATGTGTCATAGTGAAGCTTTTTTTTTGCTTACTGGGTGTATCCATTCTTTTGTTCTGATGCATATTGGAACTAAATAATGATATTTATGCTTCACTATGCCCTTTGAATCACTTCAAACTGATTTTTCAAACAAAAAATTATGCAAATTTTTAAAAATACACATTTTTTTTCTTGTTTTTTGGAGCTTGAACTTGAAGCTTTTGTATCTCTGTAATTTTCATTCTCCAAGGACTAAAATTTGGTCCTATGGTATCCCTTTGATTCTTATTTCCAATGCCACAAGTCACACCGAGATTGGATTCTTCAAGATAAAGTTTGCACAATCTCCAGCAATGACCTAATAATTATGGACTGGTTCAGTAGAGCGAACTTGTATGGAATTCCATGTGTTATTCTTTCAACCTTCAGCCCTAAAAATGATATATAATAAACTACAATTCGTACAATTTTAGTAACTTTTTACAAAATTAAAATATGATGCTTGTAGAGAAAGTTATGATGGTTTTCCCTAGGTCACCTGTTTGAGACCGAATTTTGGAGCATGCAAAAACCCTAACTTATACATACCATATCTAAGAAAATATAGCAAACTAATATTTCAAATTCGAATAATAAGTTAATCAAGATTTCAGTTCCACGTGGTCAAAATTTGAGCTTTTGAAGCCTCGTTGAAACAAAGTTATAGTGAAAAATCTTGGATGACCTGTTTGAAGCAGTGAAACCCTAGAATCCAAGCTCTTATACCAAATGTTATGCAACTAGATCACAAAACAGAAGAAAATATAGATCAAAGACTTGAAAATTAGCCTCTTTGAGGGGTAAACCGACTTTAAATCACATAAATGAACAATTCTTGGATGATACAAATGAAAAGACCTCCTTGGTATATATAAGAGTCTAAGGGGTCACAATTTAATCAGGGCCTACATAACAATAACAATGTAAGGGCACAACTATAATAATAGTGGGATCCTATGGGGCACAACAATAAAAACATGGGGGCTACATGGGCACAACAATAATAATAAGGGTGCTACACTGATAATAACGATAAGGGGGCTACACTAGTATTATAGGGACCTAACATGGATCAACATTAGTGGTCATGTTTCTATTTCTAAGAGCACTAATGTGGAGAGGGGGGATGTGTCTAACCCCTCCTAGTATGTTCAAAGAGATCTAAGGAAACCAAGTTCCCTATTTACCCTTGCGCCTACTATGCCAAGAGAAAGAATAAAACCTCAATATGGACAGAGGTTTCACATCCATGGGCATAGAAGGACTAAGTGGCTCAAGGACGAGCCACATTTTTTGTTTTGTGGTGCAATAATGTCCTAATGGGACTCAGTCTTGTGGTGTAACAACGCCCTAATGGGCCTGACTTCTTGGACATGAAAACAACCTATTTAGGCCTTATTATCTTTGATATGAGAAAATATTATGACAGAGATATCAAGGAGATATGTTGAGCCTTCTGAAAGAAATATCATGACAGACTTATGACTGTTTTGTTGCATTGTTATTGCTAATGTTCTCTCTACATAATTTCTTATAATGATATGGGGTTTATGCAATTTGAAAACGTTGAAAATGTTTTAAAACACAATTGTCTATAGCGGAGACTTCTTGTAACACCCTCCTCCCATATTTACCCAAGTTAACTGGTCAACTAGGGTAAACATGTGACAAGAGGCTATTATGATGTGATTCAACTCCGCATGAATAGTTAAGGAAGTCGATCCAACAAAAAAAAACCATTATGACCTTCCACGCATGCTACAGAACCTTCAGGATCCAACCAACCTTTCCAAGTGCCCAACCCCTAAGACAACTTGACATTTCATTGATATGGACCCTCAACCACTCCCATGACAAGCCATGCATGTGAATGATGCCTTCCAGCCACTCCCACAGCAAGGCATTCTAGCGACTGTGGACTTTTTCGCCAGTTCTGAGCCAGCGACCCTGAATTTTGTGTCACTTTTTAAGGGTCAGGACTCGAGCTACTGCCCATAACTTCATGAAACTCTCAGAAAAGATAAATAACAATGGAATAAGGCTACTAATGCAATCTTTGGTACAAGTACTTTATCTGACCCCTACTAGCCATGATAGGAATTTCGTCAAACATGTCACAAATATGTAATCTACAGGTCATAACAACATATCTTAGCATATGGGTCTCATACTTATCTGAGATTTGTGAAGAAGCATTGATGCTCTATCACAATAGTTGCATTATCATCTATTAGGTCATATATTCATTGTACATTCATTTGTAAATCAAAACATGATGAGATCCATACATCAAGTTTGTCATAAAACATAATCATAACCAACATATAACCAAAAGAAATAACAAGGATATAACAACCATAAGAATCAGATATGAACTAGTATATTTACACATGAAATACCAAGGAGAAAGAGATCTTATTAATGAATGCATAAGCCAACTAGGTCTAGGACTTCCACGAACCACCTGACCAGATATTCGTTGAACCAAATATTTCTTTCAACCAATAACCCTCGTGCCATATTCCAAGCATGAATGTGGGACTCACAACAAAACCAATCTAAGTTCCCTCGGGCTTTACCTCAATCCCCATCGGATCACTAGGCCCTAAAAAATAATGGACGCCACCGAATTTCTCCACCTACGCCGTGAGGAATTTTTTTGCCTCCTAGTTTCTAGGCTTTACCATATGTCCCGCCATTCACATGTCAAGGATTCCTAGGCCTAATCAAGAATCCACCCTCCACGCTTTACTGTATATCCCGCCATTCGTCGGTTGAGGATTCCTAAGCCTTATCGAGGGGCACACCTCTAGGCTTTACCGTATATCCCTCCATTCACTAGTCGAGGATACTTAGGCCCACCGAGGTACACAAAGTCCGACTTTGTCGTAATCCCACCTTCTCCAGTCCATGGATTTATGTGCCTTTTGTTCTTCTTCAGAGACCACCTCACTCAGTTTCGAAACAATCTGACGATCCAACTTAACCAAATAAATGAAAACCCATCACACCATATCTATCCAAAAATGGAAAGGCAAGGATGAAAATCATTGTCATGTGAATGAGAGCAAGAGAACCAAATACTCACATGCATGTATCATGCATTCCAAATCTAACAAGGAAATCACACATGCACATCAATACCTGCAAGTAATCTCATTTTAGTTGCTTGATCCTGCTCTTCCTTGCATGATCTTTGCTTCCTTTTTCCTTCTTTGTCCTTCCTTTGCTTTCCTTGATCCAATGCTAGAGTGCTCCAAGTGTCCAAGAGTGAGAGAGGGGGAGAGAGAGAGAGAGAGAATAGAGAGAAAGCTCCAAAACTGAACTAACAAAAGGTACCAACTGATCCTTATACGCCCTTTTATTATTGAGGCCTCTATTTTCTTCAATTTTCCATTATTTTCCTTCATTCTCTTCCACACATGCAACCTCTGACCTTTCACCTTCCTTTTCTCCTAATTTCCATTATTTTCATAAATAAAATATCAATTAATGCCTCATGCCTTTCCAAAGCCTTTGCCATTGCCTTTGTTAATTTCCTTAGCCATAATAAACCAAGTGAACACCTACACTAGGATTTTTTTTCCCAACATTCAACTTGGAATACACGTTCCATGGCCTTGGTTATTATTTTCCCTTTATTAACTTTATTACATGGAATTTTGACCAGGGTTGTTATACTACTAGCTCTAAGAAAATTAACACTATTAGTACTCTACCAGTTAATGGTTAATAATGAATATGCTTGAGTAAATGTTGAAAAGTGCAATAAATTATATGATTTTCAAATACGGTCCATAAAATTAAACATCTATGTGGCAAGAGAGGCAAAATTATAGGGCACCTATGGATGTTAATGAACCTATTTTCCATGTTGAAAATATGGATAAGCTTGTAATTTTAGTTTTTTGCTTCTATTTTGAATTTAAAGTGATTGTTGAGTTGATTGGTCTTGTGAAATACTCAAAAAGGCTTTGTCCCTCTAATCCTCTTGTTGTTTTCTTTTTCATGTGTCACGGTAGTCTTAATTTTGGCAATACTTGGAGTCTTGGATTTTGGAAATTCCGAGATACAATCATGTCATGGATAGTTATCCTCCTCCTAGAGGGTGTTATAGTGAAAAGATGCATAAGATAAGGAAGGATATGAGACACCTAGCTTTGGAAGGCCTGCATAAGGCCATGGTTTACATTAGTACCCAGATGGAATCCCAAATGAAGAAGAATGAAGAGATAGAATTAGGGTAAATAATTCAAGGACCCTAGTTATTTAATGCAAGGTATGGTGGGCACCATTCCATCGATATGGTGGGAAAAATTCCACCCATATCTTACGCTAAGAGGATGTCATTTATCCTATCATGTTCCTGTTAGGGTCAATAGTTTTTATTTCTCGAATGTCTTCGAATTTTCTTAATTTTCAATTTGAATAAGTCGAACTTATAGTTACGGTCATTGTCATAAGTTTGAAAGTCACCATCTGACATCACCATGAGTTTATTCATCAAGTGATCCATTCAAAGCATGAATCACTACTGAGTCAATGGGAGTCATGGTTACATATTTTTGAACAGTCAAGTCATGGGGTATGTATCAGTTATGACTCTGTCTAAAAAATTCTCTTAAGATCATTACAGTCAATTTCTATTACTGAAGGAAAATGATCTTTGGAGAATATCTTGTTTCTTATTTCCCCCCTCTAATCTACCCTTGTTTCCCTAGTTTCATAACCTAAACCTTCCATTATCCATTAATCCCTTTTCCTGTTACCTATCCATTGCTCATATATCTTTCATTTTCCCCATCTTATCCTAAACCCATCCCCTCAAAAGACTATGAGTACACACTATGCATGACATAACCTATTTATTCCCCACTATCCAAGAACTCATGCTCCCTAATGTTCTAATGATTCCCATACACAAAGCATCATAACATCCCAAATGGAGTGCCTTATTACATCGTGTTATACGATAAATTAAATGCAAATTCAAATTAAACAATTGACCCCTTAATTTCCATAGAGTGTTCTCATGTTTGGTTGTGTTGCATAGATCATCAAACTTGGAGGCCTCAGATTGAACCTTAGCAGAGACCAATTTCATTTTTCAGCAAAGCATAGTGACACCTAGAACAAAATTGTGACCACTGGAAATCATCGTTGCACATGCTACACTGGTCACTGGTTTACTGCATACAACACTGCTCAATCGCGACGCAACGGCTCCTTGATACTACACAATCACAAACTAATTCGATTCTTCACCTTGTGCAGGTTCGAGGTAGGACGCCTTGACATTTGTCCTGAATTCATGTTAATGATCCTAAGTCCAATTCATTAGAGTTGCAATTGTTCTTTCTTTCTACAAGTGTTGCGCATGCTTTGTGTCAGGCAGACAATGATTAAAAAGATCCAAATTTTGGCTTTGGTTGTGTAACTAAAGTTTGGAGATTTGTTGTGTGTGGCGCCGCCTTAGTAAAGGGTCCGTAGATTTCGTAAATTTTCCAGTAGTCTCACTAAATATTAGTCCCCTCCATTTCACATTCCGCAACTTTTCATCTTTATAGTCTATGGTTGTTGATATCATACACAAATCCTAGGGTTGTTGTTGTCAAGTTCATTGCTATCCAGATATCAGGGGTGAAGTTGTTGATGTAATCCTTTTCATCTTCCACCAGGGCCAAAGAAACTTATCTGTCTATTGCCCTGTGTATATGAGTAAAATGGCTCCCATTGTGAGAAAGGGAGGTGAAATGATACGTGTTGAGCCAAAAACCCTAGCGCTAGTCAATTCCAGTCCAATAATTAGGGTTGCCTTTGAGAATTTGGGATGTATTCCTTTTTGTGAAAATGTACAAGATGTAGGTCACCATACACAATTGGCTAGCCTATTTGCTTTAAATCTCAAGGAGGGAAAGGTGACATTAGGGAGCCTGAAACTGATTGTCTCTGAGAAGCTGATTGATAATGCCACAACCATACCTACAAATGGAGAGAAATGGTTTAAGGGAGATGACCTGGATGATGCATTCTTCAAAGAGTATGTCAAACCACAATATAAGAATAAATTTGATACCACTTTTCCCAGTACATATCTCCACGATCACCATGGTTAGTTGCTTAAAGTTATTAATAGATATTTCACTTGTGAGGGCAGGTTCAGTAAAATCTATCAGTACCATCTCAAAACTTTGATGCATTTCACTGAAAAGAAGCCCGTAAACCTATCATATTATTTTTCCAGAAGTTTAGTGAGGATGGCAGAAAAGGTGCAGGCTAAGAAAGAAAACCGCAGGTCTAGTTTATTTCATTTCTCTTTGATCAAGATTTTGGTCATGCTTGAACTTGACAAAAAGAAGATTTCATGGCGAAGTTTTATGTCAAGTCTTGGTTTATTGCCTCAAACAGATTTTTCACCCATGGAAATTTATGAAGATAAAGAAGATCCTAAAGATGAACCAATAGCCGAGACAATAGTAAAGGAAGTAGGTAAGAGCGAGAGACAAAGCAAAAAACCAAGCAAGAAATCAAGCACAAAAGAAAAGAAGGCTCAAGAATTAGAGGTTCATGTGGCAGAAGTTCTAACAATAAAGATTCAGTTGACCAAATTGAAAGTAGAGGAGACAGTTAAAGATGTACAGTTCTTATTGAGACCTACAACTAGGTCCAAGAGTAAGCAAGTTGTTGAGGAGACAACTCCTCAACTAAATGATGTTGCTCCACAGGATAAACAAGAAGAGGAAGATGCTCAGTCTGTGTTGAGACCTAAAACTAGGTCAAAATCCAAACAGGGTATTGAGAAATCAGTTGAGGATTTAGTTGAAATGCCAAATCCTCAGCCAATAAATGACATTTCAGGAGACAAACAAGAGCAAGATGTAGAGTAAGAACCAGATGTCCAGATGAAAGAAGTGGATGATGAAGTTGTTAGGTTGAAAGATTCTCTTGTGAAGGTACAACTGAAGATGGCCTTTTTGAAGAGACAAAATAAAGAGTTTCGACATATTGCTTCACAAGCATCCACGCAAAAGAATAGTAAAAGGAACCCCTCAAGCCTACTGCACAGGATAAGGGTAAACAAGTTATAGATGTGTTGGGAAAAATACTAATAGTGGGGGGGGGGGGGGGGGTGGGGGGGGGTGAATTAGTATTTAAAAACTCACAATAATAAATTTCTTTTCTGAAATGTATACGCGACTTAACTGAACCCAACTAACATATATACGCGACTGTTGTAAAAGAACTAGAGTATGCTCAGTAAACTTGTAAAACAACTAATTATTTATCTATTAAACTTGAACCAAAATGAAAGAGATTAATCAGGCATTTGATAAGCAGTAAACAGGTGCAGTAAGAACATAATAAAGTATCACACATGAACACTAGGATTTAAGGTGGAAACCCAATGTGGGAGAAAACCACTGTTGTTGTCGTCTCAGTCTTCAAAACTTATTAATATCAAAAGCTTCTTACATTCTTGTACTGGTGCATACTAATACCAGTGCGCAAGCACCCACTTGCTGGAGGCTACAACCTTCACTCATTCTCCAACTCCTACTGGAAGGGAGCTCTAACCCCCTGATATGACAACCATCTACTGTTGGTAGGAAGCTTCAACTTCCTCATTAAAGGCTCCAACCCTCAGCAACATCCATGGACCACGTTTCATAAATTTTCACACTGGATCCAATGTCAACACTTAAGCTCAACAATCAAACTGTAACTAATCACTGTAATACAATCATCAACCTCTGACACAATTAAATCAACCAATCACTCAAACCTAATCAACTAACACTTAATCAAAACTCAACCAATCAACTCGAATAGTAAGATCACTATAACCAGTACATATAACTAAACTCAAAATATTGTGTCAACACATAGAATCAACTGTAACCCTGATCATTTAAATGCCAAAATGTATATGCTACTTTACTTAAGGCAACCCGCGTGCATACGCTCTTTTCTGTAGAGAAACACGCATACAGATCTTAATATACTAAAAATTGAAAAACTTGTAATTTTGAATCAAACACAGAATTGACCAAAGATATTCTGAAATATTCTGTTAGCTTACAGAATCCTCATACAGTCAGCAACATCAATAATATTTTCAACCAATCAACATGTAAACAAATTCAACTTCATCATTACATCAGTTCTATTTCACGCATTATCACTAAGCTCACATCAACATGAGGACATCATTGACAAACAATAGAGAAACAACAACACTGATCAGGTTGATCAATCATTTATGAACAAAAATCCCTTACTTTATATACATGACTTTGAAGAAGCAAACCCGCGTGTATACTTGATTTTCCCGAGACCAATCAATGTATAGATTTCTATTAAGTTATGGTATGTTCTATGCTTATAATAGTTTACTTCTTTTTCTTATTATATTCCACAGATTAGCAATCACATGTACATAAAGTAAAGTGCAGATAGAACATTAAACAATTGATAGAAAACAAGCCAAGATAGGAGACACAAGATGTGGCGGCTAGCCAGGGACAAACCCCACAATGTGTGGGGAAAACCTTTGATCAAATCTTCTTTATCTTCAATAATTCAGAGAGATAAATAGTATAATAAATCTGATTTATATCAGTAGTAGCAAACCCTAGATTAGTAGCATCAGCATTAGTGGCTTCATCATCAAACTAGGGTAGATGATATCTCACAAACCGACTGTCAGATCGACTTGATTCCACCACCAAAATTTGCAGCTTCCAGAGGAGGTTTAGATGAACCTACAACATAGTTTAGATGAGGAGATCTTTGGGTCCACGCAGGTCAAACTTCACTTCTACAGTTGCAGCTTTAGTTTCAGCAACTTCCTCCAAACTAGGGCAGTCGATATCTTGCAAACCGTCCATTGGATTGACTTGATTCCACCACCAAAAGTTGTGGCTTTCAGAGGAGGTTCAGATGAACCTATAGCATAGTTCAGATGAGGAGATCTTCTGGTCCACACAGGTCAAACTTCACTTCTGTTGTTGCAGCTTCAGTTTCAGCAACTTCCTTCAAACTAGGGCAGTCAATATCTTGAAAACCGTTCGTCGGATTGACTTGATTCCACCACCAAAAGTTGAGGCTTTAAGAGGAGGTTCAAATGAACCTACAGTGTAGTTCAAATGAGGAGACTTTCTGGTCCACGCAGGTCAAACTTCACTTCTGCAGTTGCAGCTTTAGTTTCAGCAGCTTCTTGCTTCACATGTGTGAGAGAGAGACCCTTTTTCTGCGTAGTAGAGAAGAGACTCTTTTCTACACAGTAGAAAGAGAGAGATATGATGAGATGAGTGAGTCCAAATGAGGAAAATTCCTCCTATATTTATGCACAACGTTGGTGTTTGAATAGATGCAATTGTTGGGCTTCTGAGCCTACATGAGTTGTAGGTCGGCTTGATAATAATTCCATAATCAAAATAAATCCATATCTCCATGAATACTTATCGGAATCGGATGATCTTTATATCAATCCTACACCTCTCGTCGAGAGGAAACTAATATAAATATTATCAGCCATTAATAAGATGACCCACATGAAGTTTGGCCCTAGTTGCCAATTTTAACACTCCCTCTCAACTAGGGAGAACTTCATCCGCAATCTGTCTATCGATCATTACTATTCATCCATCAAATGCACTACCCTGTATAGCCTGACCCTTGCCCTGCTCTGCTCTATTCTGCCTGTTCTGCTTTTTCTTGTTCTGCCCTGTACTGAACTGTACGGCTCTGCTCTGTTATGCTCTGTTTTTTCACTCTGCTTTTGTCCGAATTATGAAGAAGAAGAAATGATCGAGGATGTATCATACTAACTCAAAGTCAATCTCAGAGTATGTACCATTGGTCCCAGACCAGTCTCAACCAACCTGAAGTCAGCGTCATAGTGAGTACAACTCCTACATCTGGTCCTAGACCAGTAACATCCTCCACTGACTCAAAGTCAGTCTCAGAGTGCGTACCACCAGTCCCAGACCAATAACAATCGACTCGAAGTCAGTGTCATAGAATGTACCACTCCTAACACTGGTCCCAGACCAGTATCATTGATCCCAGATCAATGGAGGTCATCCTAGCATAGGGAGTACGGTAAATACAACGATATGTCCATCGGTACTACTATGGTCCCTAACTTCATTTCCCTGCTCATTGATCAGATGAGAGGTACTTCCCATGAGTCCCGGACTACATGGGTAGGATGTCTCGACAGGAGAACACATCAATCCCGTCCTCACAGGAGAACACATCAATCCTGCTACAATCACCATGGAGAACGCATCAATCCAGGCCACCATGGAGAACACATCAATCTAGGCCTCACAGGAGAACACATCAATCCTGCTACAATTGCCAAGGAGAACACATCAATCCAGGCCTCATAGGAGAACACATCAATCTTGCTACAATTGCCATGGAGAACACATCAATCTAGGCCTCACTAGAGAACACATCAATCCTGCTACAATCGCCATGGAGAACACATCAATCTAGGCCTCACAAGAGAACACATCAATCCTGCTACAATCACCATGGAGAACACATCAGTCCAGGCCTCATAGGAGAACTAGTCATCCTGCTACACAGGAGAGAGAATCATCCTATTCCACAAGAGAGCGAATCATCTTGTCCCACAAGAAAGAGAATCATCTTGTTCCAGTGCGCACCACCAGGGGAGGGTGAGTCACCCTGTGGTCATATGTTGCTCTAGTAAGAACCGCAAGCCCTCAGAGCTCCCAGAGCTCAATGTATGCAACATGCAGGACCCTTATACAAGGGTTTCTTGACAACTCCAAGTTGTTTGGGAAAATCACAGATTAGAACTTTCCTCGGGGCTTTGACAAGGTGTACTAACCTGTACATCATCTTAATGCGATGGAGCCTCCTTGCTCATTGACTTACCATATCCCAGATGATGTCTATCTGCTAGAGCAATCGACGAATACGGGATTCCTCAATAATCAAATCCCACCTCTGGTTGTTACAAAGAATCACAATGATATCCAATGTAAATCCAAACAGCTCATTGGAGAGCTTTCGCAACCAGACTACCTCACAAGAGGCCATGCTAGCAGCAATATACTTTGCGTCGGCGGTGCTCAAAGCCACCGACTTCTGTTTCCTGCTCATCTAGGATATCAAAGCAGATCCCAAGGTGAAACACCACCCGGAAGTGCTCTTACAGTCCACCACACTGCCTACCCAATCAGCATCAGTATATCCAAGTAGTCTCATATCTCCAACGGTGTATCTTAATCCATTAGTAATTGTGCCACGAAGATATCTCAGAAGATTCTTAGCATCAATCTAGTGAGGCTCAACCAAATATGAGCTCACAATGCTAACTGCAAAACATATGTTCGGATGGAGGTTCACTGAGAACATCAATGCGAATGAGTTTATGAAACTCAGAGGCATTTCCCAAATCTAGTCCGACATCACTACCATATAACTTCTAAAAGTTAAGATCCTCGAGGTAGTCACAGGCTTGTAGTCCATCATATCGAATCTTTCCAATATCTTTACCACATATTTTCCTTGAGATAGGAAAATTTCCCCTGGCTTCTGCCAGACTTCAAGTCCTACGAAATAGTGCATCAGTCCTAGATCCTTCATTTCAAATTCATAAGCCAACTCCCTCTTACATTTGAGAATGAGAGGGTCTACACCTGTTAGAAAGAGGTCATCCACATACAACACCAGTATGAGAGGCTTGTCATCTTCAACCTTAAGGTAAAGGTTAGGATCGGCTTCACTCCTAGTGAATCCCAGCTTCATCAAGTAGCTATCGATCCTCTCATAGAATGCTCGGGGTGCTTGCTTCAACCCATAGAGAGCCTTCTTCAACCTGCATACATGAGGTTTTCAATCATAAATTTCAAATCCTTCGGGTTGCTCCACATAGACCTCTTCTTTGATCGAATCGTGCAAGAACATGGTCTTGACATCCATCTCATGTAGGTTCCATCCTTGTGAACCCACAAGGGCTATGATCAAGCGGATGGTCGTATATCTGGCAACAAGTGCAAATATCACATCATAGTCTATACCTTCCTTCTAGGAGAAGCCACAAGCAACAAAACGAGCCTTATACTTTTTCGTACTTCCATCTGCTGCATGCTTTATCTTGTAAAGCCATTTAGAAGTGACAACTTTCTCGTCCGGGGGTCTGGGAACTACTTCCCAGACATCATTCTTCATAATAAACTCATGTTCTTCAGTCATAGCATACTTCCATATTTGATGCTTGATGACATTTGAGAATGATGAAGGCTCATTTTGTATGATCGTGCTCATGATGGTCAGGTATCCCTGATACCTGTTAGTTTTCTTACTTTCACGGAAGGTTCCTCGGGGTGCAGCATGTCCTTCAGCATCATCAAGTATCCCCCTAAGCCATGAAGGCCTCTTCCTAGAAGAGGAAGGCTCAGGTGGATAAATAGGATCCATGGGTTCCTCCACATCAAGCATTGTTACATCATCTACCCATAGAGACAGCTTCCACAATCGTACAGTTCTTCCTTCCCGCCACACCATTATGCTCAGGAGTATGTGGTGTAGTATTCTCCCTCTTAATGTCAACCTCAAGTATGCCTAAGTGAACCAACTGTAATATATCAAAGGTCTTGCTTTGGCTTGAGGAGAATAGTCCCCTTTTGAGCTTTCCTTCAGCACATACACCTTCTTTCTCTACTCGGAATTCGGGCATCCCTCTCACCATTTGTCTTATATCGGGCAGAGCTTTATAATGAAGGTGGGTAAACCTTCGATGCCAAAGTTCGGACTGAAGAGATGTGTCATAAGACATGAAACCTAATAGACTTCCATCGACTTGATATAATGAATCAACACGAACCCTAAGAGTAAAGGCATCTTTAACATTATTTTTCCATATACGTACCTTGCCATCGCTGAAGGTTACCTTATAGCCTTTGTCTTCCATTATCGAGATGGGCACCTGGTTCTTTTTGAGGTCAGGTGCATTTAATACATCTTGAAATTTCTAGCCTTCTTGAATGGTTGTCCTCTTCCTTGATTCCAAGCTCTTCTCTTACCTTTGCTATTGAATTTGTCATTCCTTTGATTGCCATCAGAGGGATTTTGATCGTCATCCCGATGTGAGTCCTTTCTATCAAGGCACTCCCTTGCATAGTGACCTGCTTTATTGCAAATGTAACATTGTCCTTTTCTTCCACCCTTAGGTCCAGCCTTTCCTTTTGATTTAGACCCATAATTATTTATTTTCTTAGCATGAGAAGAAAAAGCAAGAAGAGGACCTTTAGGCAAGGGCATTTCTTGCTCTTCTACCCTTGGTTCTTCTTGAATGCATCTATCCATTAATTCCTCGAAACCATGAATTACATTATTGTTCAGAAGAGTAGTCCTAAACACGTACCATTCAAATGGTAATCCTCCAAGAGTTGTGACTGCCATTTCTTTGTCAGTAATAGTCTCCCCAATAGATAGGAGATCATTCTTGATCTCGATGATTCTTAAGAAGTATGCTTGCATACTCTCATCTTTACCCTTCTTGATTTCCCTCAGCTTATTTCTAAGAAACAAAACTTGATATGCATCATTAACTTTAAATAAACTCACTAGTCTATCGTAGATTTCCTTAGAGGTGTCCGGTTCAGAGATGTAGGCCACCAAGTGCTTGTTGATAGAGTCCTGGATGATCTTCTTTGTTTTGGCTTCTCCGTTTTTCCATTTGTTCTAGGAAGCAACGGATGCATTTGATGGAGGCTCAATAATATTGCCTCTTACATGGTCCAGCACGCCTTGATCTTCTAGGGTTAGATTGATAAACATCTTCCATCCGTGATAGTCAGCTTTCTCACGGATCTTGTCTTTGGTAGGAAAGAGTGTTGAGGATCTCATAGTTCTTTTAGGATAGCCTTGCCAATCTTCTCTTCAGTGATTGCCCTTGCTCTTGCTCGGGCTTTGTCTTCACTTCAGCTCTGATACTATGTTAAGTTATGGTATGTTCTATGCTTATAATAGTTTACTTATTTTTCTTATTATATTCCACATATTAGCAATCACATTTACATAAGGTAAAGTGCAGATAGAACATTAAATGATCGACAAAAAACAAGCCAAGACAAGAGACACAAGATGTGGTGTCTAGCCAGGGACAAACCCCACAATGTGTGGGGAAACCCTTTGATCAAATCTTCTTTTATCTTCAATAATTCAGCAGAGAGAAATATTACAATAAATCTTATTTATATTAGTAGTAGCAAACCCTAGATCAGCAACATGAGCATTAGTGGCTTCATCATCAAACTAGGGCAAACGATATCTCACAAACAGACCATCGGATCGGCTTGATTCCACCAACAAAATTTGCAGCTTCCAGAGGATGTTCAGATGAACCTACAACGTAGTTCAAATGAGGAGATCTTCGATTCCACACAGGTCAAACTTCACTTCTGCAGTTGCAGCTTCAGTTTCAACAACTTCCTTCAAACTAGGGCAGTCGATATCTTGCAAACCGTCTGTCGGATTGACTTGATTCCACCACCAAAAGTTGTGGATTTCATAGGAGGTTAAGACTAACCTACAACATAGTTCAGATGAGGAGATATTCTTGTCCACGCAGGTCAAACTTCACTTCTGCAGTTGCAACTTCAGTTTCAACAACTTCCTTCAAACTAGGGCAGTCGATATCTTGCAAACCATCTGTCAGATTGACTTGATTACACCACCAAAAGTTACAGATTTCAGAGGAGGTTCAAATGAACCGACATCATAGTTAAAATGAGGAGATATTCTAGTCCACGTAGTTCAAACTTCACTTTTTCAGTTGCAGCTTCAGTTTTAGCAGCTTCCGGCTTCACATGTGTGAGAGAGAGACCATTTTCACCGTAGTAGAGAAGAGACTCTTTTCTACGTAGTAGAGAGAGAGAGATGTGATGAGATGAGTGAGTCCAAATGAGGAAAAGTCCTCCTGTATTTATCCACAACATTGGTGTTTGAATAGATGTGACTGTTGGGCTTCTGAGCCTACATGATTTGTAGGTCAGCTTGATAATAATTCCATAATCAAAATAAATTCATATTTCCAGGAATGCTTATCGGAATCGGATGATATTTATATCAATCCTACACCTCTCAACAAGAGGAATCTAATAAAAAAATATTATCAGCCATGAATAAGATGACCCACATGAAGTTTGGCTTTAGTTGCCAATTTTAACAATTTCCAAGTTTTGACCTAAAATTTCACAGCTCTTCGGAACTTCAGAAAGACCCAGATCATAGTGTTTAAAGATAAAAAGATGTGTATGTACTTAGATCTAGTCAATCCATGAGTAGATCATACAAATGAATAGTCATTTCAGGTCTCATGATCCTGATCTATCATTGTATTCATCGGTGCATAATTATTTCAAATCTATGTGACAATTATGTCCCTTACAATGCAAATATACTTCAGATTGAAGTATTCATTCAAAAATCCTTTCACTTGCACACCTAGCACATTGATTTTCACCTCTTTATATAGTTTAGCCCTTATCCAATGCCACGGATCAAAACTACACTAGTTCCAGTGGTAATATTTGACGGGATCAATATTCATTGTCACGCTCATTACTATGGGGAAATACCATGGTAAAGACCCCTGGTATTTAGAATACCATGTTGCAAAAACCATGTGCTACTTTGCTTCACCAAAATCATGTGTGTAAGTGACTTGGCCTTAACTAACCCGCTTATAAATTTTCAAATATTTAGTTGTATCAAACTTCTTATTCTGATCTATAAACCTTTGCCCCATCATTCTGGTATTTTGTTCCATCATTTTGTCACCTCTAAACTGACCTATGAATTCATCTAGTTACCATATACTTGTTCTATTACAAGTGAGTTTCCATCAAGGATAACACATGCATCATAATGCCAACAACATGTAGAGCAGGGGGAAGAGCCCAAAGTAAATCTTAGAAGACTTATAACTAGATCATCAAAACTCAAGCAAGGGTGGGTGCAACAAATGAAACAAATAGCCTAATCCCCAGATAGACCAGATTTGATAAATGGAGGGAGTATCATAGGTATCTAGAGGAGCTTGAGGAATGCCAAATGCAGGTAATGCAAATATCACAAGACAATGAAGATTTCAATAAATTTATTGGTCAACCGATTTTGGACACTGATAAGGAAGTGCTACAAGCTTGTAAAGCAATTAAAAGAGCAAAACATTTCCTCAAGTGGGCTCTCCTTGTAGGGAGGCAAGTGAAACCGTACTACATAAGGAACTTGGTTTTGAAGAGAAGGGTGAGGATCATGAAATAGGATTTATCAAAGGCTTGGAGGTTAGTAAAGAGGTATAGAGAAGCAGTTGGATTGCCTGCACCTGGAAACACACCTAAACCAAGGTCCAAGATACAAGAAGCAGCACCAAAACGACCTCAACCATCAGTGATCAAAGAAGATAATACTCCATCCAAAGGTACTAAAGTCAAGCCACCTTCCAACAAACCTTCATCTAGTAAGAGAAAAAAGAGGTAATGTTTTTTGTTGAATGATCCATTTTTTTATGGTTGTTGAAGATTGTTAGAGTTGCGCAGCATAATCCTTTCAGTTTTCGCAAAGGTGATATGTGTCACTTTTTGTCATCCTGAAGGTTGCCTTGGGTAGTCTAAGAGCATTGATTATATAGTTGGGCGATGTTTTGAATTTCGAGGCAGGAAAAGGAGACATAATCACAATTTGAAATCTTGCTACGCAGCGCTACACAACTATTGTGCACATGCTATGCATAGTTTTGTGTGGATTATTGAGGTTGTTGTGTGTCAAAGGAGGGGTGGCAGAATGTTTTGCTACATCACAAGCTTATTCATTGCCTAATCATCAATCAGGTGTCTTCTATTACGTGGAAGGTCATGCCAACATGGCATGCTACATAATTGTTGTGTAATAGAGATTTGTTAGCGAATTGTTGTTTCTTATTTTTTATTTCTAAAGGAATGGTACGACGACTAGGATAATATTCCAATGGATTAGAATGATGTCTAGATAAGATAACATGATAAGAGCTAAGTTTGTTTTTGTCTTTTTTCTACTAAGAAAAACTAAAGATATGTTTAAAAACTTGCTACTTTTGTGATCATTTCGATCTGTCTCATGGATGACACATTTTTTGTATTTGGTCATGATATTTTTGAAGATATAAGGCTATTTAATGCCAAATGATACAAGCTAGAAAGGGTTGTATATGATTGTGAACTGTTTCAGAGATATCTGTGTGTTGTGATCTATTAATAATAATGCTTAGTGTTGAAGTTATTCTAGTGATCATTGCAGAGATACTTGTGGTATGATGCTTCGAATTCATTTCTTTATTGTGTATTTGTGACCTTATTTAATTTCTTCCTCAATCTTCTTTAAGGGTATAATTTAACAACATCATCATGCATGCTCTTGTTTAGTTGTGTCAAAATGTTTCAGTTGCAAATGAAATGTGTTATGCCTTTAAATATTATGTTTTCCCTCTTAATACTCACCCATTGAAACACAGTGACAGAAATCTCATTTGTTTTGTCATGTCTGGATGAGTGTTTTTATGTTCATTTCCCGTTGTATTACAAATTATTTTCCATATTCGAAGTATGTGCTAGACATGCCTCTATGCATGTAATTGGTTGGTACTGCATAGGTCTGATGAGCTAGTAATTTTATGATCACATGCATCAATATTCCAGAACCCTTCACCAATTTCCAATAAAGTTTAAAAAAATCTCTTCATATCTGGTCTCTGTCTAATATGCGCTTCAAAGTATCTATTTTTTAGGATTTTTTTTCGAGTGAGGGAGCCCCCTCTAGCTAGAAAAGACCAGTTTCTAGCCAAAAGCAATATGTGGTTACCTCTATGGCCCTTTTCCTAAGCCTAAAGGGATTCATAAAGTGCTAACAGTTCCAACCATCTTTAAACCAATTTTACAATTAGAATGTACAACGATTTTCACTGGCCACATATGGAAAACAAGGATATGTTGCCTCTACTCTATGTCGCAAAACAAAAAATATAACAACATCACCAATGTGTTACAATTTACAAATTAGAAGTCTCTTCCTATTTATGCATGACCTAAGAGACCTTTGAAATGTGTGGGGAAAATTCCTTCTTACATAGAATGAAGTACATCCTCATTAAATTTGGGTGGACAGTAACTCATCCTCATTAAATTTCTATTGTGGATGAATACTCCAAATCGGATTGATTTTATAGGGTAAAAGGCAGGGATTGTGTGCCTCAAATAAATACACACTAGGACCAGTAATCACTAATTGAATAGTATATAATTTGAATCAATCAAATTGACTAAGAAATAAAGCTTGGGCATGAATTTTAGTGAAGCAAGGCAATTTTGGCCTGCTTCACAAAATACATGCCCAACCTTCATTTCAAGGCCAAATTGAATGATTCAACCTGGAGATTATTTTTTTACTCATAAGTAACATTAATATAATTAAATATTTTTAATTTTTCACATATATTTATGTTGTTCAAGAATACTCCAAATTGCATGGATTTCATAGGGTAAAAGGCAGGGTTTGTGTGCCTTAAATAAATACACACACTAACATCTAGTGAGGCAAACCAATCTGCTATCTGCGATACTGCTTCCATTGCCCCATGTGACATGCAAGGTAGCTCTTCCTCAAATATCGCCTTATACAACGTAATGAGAAAGTGACAGTTAGCTTCTCCACTACTCCTTTGCAATTGCACTCTGAAAGTAGCTTGCAATAAACATTCACAACAAGCTCTCGTGGTGTCCAAGTCCAATTCATGCCAGGGAATGCATTGTGCATGCAGATTGCATCCAGTAGATATGCAGACATGTAAATTCTAGCTTGCCCACCCTTGGGAAGACTAAGGCCGTTAGATACATGGATTCACAGTTGTTGAGCCAACAAATATGACCACTTGAATGGTTTACCTTCACTCACAACCTAGTCCAATAATAAATCCTACCATTTAGGAAAGGTCTCGGTGCGCTGATGACTGTAGATTTTGCAACATAGGATTATCAATAATTGATAAGCCCTCCTGAGAGATCTTGTCTTGTAGGTGTTGGTGGGTTACTGACGAAACTTTGTTAACTCTTTCACCTAGCATTTAACAATATCCTTGGTGCTCAAGGAGTTGGTTTTCGCATAGAAGTACGAATCCATGAGTGGTTCTAGCTCATACAAATGGTACATTAGATGATAGTATGCTGCCAGAAAATAAGCAAGCCTCCATCCGCTGGTATTGCTAAGAGTCATAGTCTTTGGATTTGTGTGAGATAGTATCCAACTAATAACATTTGCACATGGGAATGTTGGAAACCTACATGCAACCCTGTGTAACGACTTCTGGACATTGACATACACCTGTTGGTCTTCCATATCTGCTTTGAAGGTTCTTGCTAAGAAAATTCATTCACCTTCTGCCATGTGATATCTAATTCCTTTTTTACAAACAATTGAGTGTTTGAGTATACTGGCAAGTAAACTTGTGTACTCTCTGTTGCCTCCCTGGTGCTGCTCTTTGTGGTATCCTTTAAAGAAGTTCTCTTGGGTGCCATGATAACAATGAATAATAAGAGAAGTTCTCAACACCTGCAATACCTGTGGGAGGAAAAAGCACTCATGGAAGACATAAGTTAGCTTCAAAAAATCAACCTTTAAAGCAATATCAAGTAACAAACCAGTGAACTGATGAGAAGTATTGTGTAATTCCTGAGGTCAAGGGAGGGAGACTGGTTGGAGGAACTATGCATTGCACTGTCTCAGTAGCCAGTGATGCATCCAGAGGCTAAAGACTACGTAATGCACAGTTCTCCCTGGGTAGACTGAGGTAGACACTACGCATTACACAACTTCAGTGGCCAAGGGTTAGTCCTTAAGCCCTGGAACTACACAATGCGCAGTTGGGTCTGCTTGGCACTGCACATTGCACAGTCTCAGAGGGAAAGCTGAGAGCTTCAGCCTTAGAGTTGTGCAATACCCAGCTAGACAAGGTAATGCATGACCAAGGGATGAGTAGATTAGCCCGAACTATGTGTGGGAAACTAAAACATCTGAGTGATGGTGCATGTTAAAGTGCATATATGACTAAGTATGGATAGATTATTGTAAAACAAGTGTGGAAGATTAACATGCAAAACAAAAAACAAAGATGCAAGAAGAGTCGTCGCAACGATGACCACTAACGGGCAAAAACAAGAAAACTAATGCGACACTTGTGAAAGGCACACAACGGACTGAACCAACACTTGTACAAGCTAATATGCATTAAAATGCCAACAACCATGAAAATAAGCAAGAAAAACAACACTCACAGAATCCAAATGACAAAAAGCGATGGAAACAACGACAAAAGACAACAAAAGCAAAACTCATCCGGAAAAGCATCGCAAACTCCACCAAAGGCGCCTTCATCTCCTTGGGAATGCTAGAGCTCCAAGATCGAATGTGTAAATGAGCTCTAGGGGCATCCATTATATAAATCTAGACTGATTCGGGTTTATGTCTTTCACGCCTAAAATCAAGGAAAAAGCGACACTTGGCGGAAAGTTCCAAAATAGTAAGTGTGCCACCTTCAAGAAATTAGTTAATGAATCCCTATTTTCTAGGGATGTCTTTTTTTGGTTTTGCATTTTTTCTTTTTCGGGAAACTTGTATGCACACTTCCAGGAGGGATTGTGCAATGCCCTAGGATTGGGCAACTTCTTGACTCAATGCATTACATAGTTTCTCATCTCAAGGGATGTTTTGCGTAGTTTCCATCATCAAGGCTACGATTCTATCAAGAATTACACATTTTTCATGCTCAAGGTTGGCATGCCAAGAAGAATTGCGTAGTTTCTGAAGGCAAGGTGGCCTTGTCTTCCAAGATTGCAAAGTTTCTAGAGGCAAGCCCAACAATGTTGCAAGGTCAAGTCAAGAGTTAGCTTGTGTTTGAAAGATGTCAAACTGGAATCAATACATCACAAGCAAAGAATGAAAAGATAAGTCTTTACCATAACATGAATACTTGACGTCACTAGAAGATAAGTTCCTTTGGATAGAAGGAAGGCTCCAAAATTAAAGCATGGGAAAAAATTTGGAGAGTGGTTGTAGCAGCTAAACAGGCACACAAGCCTTCTCTTTAACCCTACAAAATCAATTCAATTTGACATATTCTTGCACAAAAGAAATTTATATGTAAAAAAATACTATTAATTATGAGTAAAAAGGTACTCTCCAATCCGAATCATTCAATTTGGCCTTGTAATGAAGGTTGGGCGTGCATTTTTGTGAAGTAAACCAAAATTTCCTTGCTTCACTAAAATGCACACAAAGGCTTCATTTCTTTGACAATCTAATTGATTCAAATTATAGACTGCTTATTTAATTAGTTTACACACTTTTGAATTATTATACATTTACTTTGATCCTTAAATAATTCCGCTTCAGATTTCATTCAACATCCAAGTTTCACTTCAACTTGCATTATGTCAAAGTTATGTATAGGTTTTGCTTCAACTTGTTGTTCGTTAGAACAATTGTCCTTTTAATTCAAAGCAATAGTTCCAACTCTTAACGTTAATTGTCAATCAAGGTAGGTTTTGTTATTGCAAGCCTATTACACAAAATATATGCAAGGGAAAATGGTGACTAGTGCTAATGAATGTCAAACCCAATCGTTGTAATCACACTAAGTAACTCAACACTCTCGTTGTTACACTCTGTTGTGCTATACAACAACCCCCCATTTCAATTTTTAATCTTAGTCTTAAAATGCTAAATAAGAAATGGGTCCCCTTTAGGATATAAAAAAGCAATAAAACTTTTTTAGAAAATAGATTTTCCATATTGGTCATATAAAAGTTGCTTTATGAGTATTTAGGACCGCTCATCGCAAATCACAATTCTTTAGAACCCATGAACATCCATTTGGAAAGTTGTGATGTGATCAAAGTCATAGCAAAACCCTCATTGCGAATTTTATTCAAAATAAGCCATTTATAAAAAATACGATGTGATATAATTATCGCATCTCGCACATCACTAATCCCAAGGAATGACTTATAGCGTTTCGTTGAAACCTTGCGATGCGATAAGGCTATCACAAGCACATATCGCTGATTCATAGGAAAACATCCAAAACACTCCATTGAAAATTTGTGATGCGACATAATTATCGCATATCGCACTCTGGATAAAAGCGAGTAATAGATATTATGAATACATGCGATATAGGGATAAATCAATTAAAAAAAAAAACAAAAACAAAAACAAAAACAAAAACAAAAACAAAAAAAAACAAAAACAAAAAAAAAAAAAAAAAAAAAAAAAAAAAAAAAAAAAAAAAAAACAAAAACAAAAAACAAAAAACAAAAAACAAAAACAAAAACAACAACAACAACAACAACAACGTGATTTACCAAGTTTGAAACCTGTCGTCTCCCCATGCTAGCTCAGCACTCATCCTAAAAGAGGACCGTTACAAAACCTACGATGCGACATATATTACTTCAGCATTAAAGTTTCACGTTATGAAGTTACGGTGAAAGCATTAAGGGGCAGTTATGGTTAAGTCCTTTAAGGATTTCATCCGTGATGGCTATGTACAATGTAATATCTTTTGCATCTAATGTGCATAACTACTTTTAGTCTGTAATTTGTGTATTATCTCCTCTCAATTTTTTTCGCTTATTACGCTCCTCTTTCTCATTTTGCAGCGTTAATCCAGAATCACACAGTTGGTCAAGATGTATAAGAAATCTCGAAAGACAAAGGCCCCCAATACAGTGGAAGAAGGACAAGGAAAATTGGTGTTAATTTCAGATACTACATGTCAAGGCCTTGGTAAAATCTCGTGGGAAGGTATATATGCTTTACTTGAAGCAAAAAATTCAAAGGAGATAGAAGAAGAGGCAACAGTTGATGGAACTGATGAAACAAAAAACACGCTTAGTGATTTGGCCAGTTCCTTCCTCCATAGAATAACAGCTCGTGCAAAAGTTTTACCATATAATGATATAGTGAGATGGGTAATCGAAAGTATTAATATAAAAGACAGAGCTTTCTTCACGGCCGATGGAAGGATGTTCGGGACATTCAAACCCGAAGATGTCAAGAGAATGTATCACTTGCCGAATCCCTGGCGACACTACAACAAATCATTCCTCGAAGCTTTCGCTAAGGAGAATCAGATAGAGTTAGACCCTATCAAACAGTGGAGACATTTTCCTAACAAGCATAAACATGAATCTTCTGGTACTCTGTGGACTCCTTAGCATCTCCATATTGTTATGCTGCTGCTATGGTATGTAGGCTCTTTGGAAGCCCCGATTCTGCTAGATTTTCTATAGAAATGGTTCCATTAATAGAAGCAGCGATCAACTCCTTTGTTATGGATTGGGCGACTATTCTATCGGATAAAATGGCCAGTCAAATACTAGGTTATAGAAAGAACAGATTTGTCACCACCCGAGTTGTGCCCCCATTCTATATGAGTGCTTACATAATGGACACAATATGTTTTAATTCTGACTTTCCCATCCTAGGTTGGAAATAGATTGTTCAGGATCCAACCCCCATTCATATTTATCATAAGTACTTATGGAAGTCTGAATACAAGAATCATTAATACTGGATTTTCCATGGTTTCATTTTACTTGTTCATCAAGCCATCTTTAATAAACCTACTCCTCGGCTATTTGACGAGGCTGGCATTGATTTACCCGTAATCGGCAGTTGGTTCGAGGAGGAGAAGTTCACCTATATTAGGGTTTTTGGCAATATTATAGATCCTCATGTCCTTCCACTCTACATTCCAGATAAGCTATTAGCTAGGGAAATAGCCTACTAGATAGTGGCAAAAGGGATGTCTAGAAACCTTAAAGAGTCTAAGAAACAAGTGTGGCCTCCATTTCCCCTCCGATGTGGCACTTACACATTGCATGATTTTAAACATGCTGAGAAAGAAGTAGAGAAAACAAAGGATTTGAGTCTAGCAGTTATTCCTAAAAGGAAATATGATCCAAACAAGGTCGCTTTCAATTTCACCACTCAGGTGAAAGTTAGTAAATTCATACATGAGAATGATGAGTTTGATGACTTATTCACTTCAGTAGAGTTATTCTCAACAGTAAGTCATCTGGAAAGTTTCAAATTGGAAGCCGAGAAGATGGAAAAATTCATGGAATACAGGACACAGAGGTTACTAACAGTACCTCTGGATCTATTAAATACTACCCCTATTGTTTACCAAGCAAAACATAACAGGGAGTAGACTATTGAAAAGATTTTCGGAGAAGGTGAAACAAGTGAAAAGACCAATGAACTGCTTAGCACAAATGTTCATATTGACCCCATCTTTATTAAAGAATGGGAGCAATTTGATCAACAGATCAAAAGCCAGAGCGGTTTCCAAAACATTATCACATAAGCATCACCCGCAACACAACAACACAATGTTCCTGATAGTGCGATTAAAGGAACACCTAGTAAGACATAGCTCATAAAGAGATTGAAATAATCCCTGAAAGTCCTTCAAGAGAAATTACATTGAATATTGAGGAAATACCACCCTTGGATGTATTTTACAGCCCAAAACACAGGGATATATTCAAGAGGCAGAGGAAAAAAGAAGAAAATAGACCAAACATCATCCACAGCTCGTCAATCTGAATTTATGAATGTTATATGGAAGGATTTAGAGGTCAATCCTTTTGAGGATTTGACTAAGTTATCCCAATTTGTAGGAGCATACACAGCTGCTACAATTAATAAGGCAATTGAAGTTAACCAATTGATCAAAGAAAAGGATCAAAGGATTAATCGGCTTGAAGAACAAACAGAAGTAGAACAACAGAAGATTAATAGACTTAAGGAACAATTGGCAGAAGAAAAACAAAAGAATGAGCAGCTTGAAGTACAATTAAACCTGGAGAAACAAAAGATTGACCAGCATGCCATCTAAAAACAACAACAGTTGTCTCAAGAGCTCGAATAGCTTCAATTGACACATCAACATTAAATTAAGGATAAATAGGAGCAAATCAAACAACTACAACTCTATATAGAACAGTTCAGAGATTATCCCAAGGTTGGGGAATTTAAGAAGGAAGCCCTAGAGGAAAATAAAGCCTTATCTCAACAATTGAATCTACTTTGCCATAAAATATCTGTTATCAACACATTATGCATCACAACAACATCACTGATTGATCAAGGAGTTAATACTAGATTAAAATTTGTGGATGCAGATGATAAGGTCACAAATTACCTCTCCTGGAAAAGCACAGAGGGAGGAAGAGTTGCTAAACTACCAAAAATTAAAGAGTCGCATAAAGAAATATTGTTTTCAGAATGGGAAACACAGTTGATAAAGGCAAAAAGGGCTACCTCCAGGGTTAGGGCTATAATGAATAATGTGATTGAGCTGGTGAATGATAATTTATATGGAGCCAATTTAATTTCTGATTGTTCCCCGGGAAATCTTCCTAAGGCAAAAGTGTTAGAAAATCAATGGAAGCAAGATTTGGCCACCAAAGATGAACAACTCAACAGAATATAAAGCCTTAACTGGGATGCGTATTGGTCCTTTTTGGTCAAGCCGCACAGCCAACAGATTACCATCAAATGCCTTGCCGATGTTGTTGATCGCATGATGCCCGAGCTTTCAAATGTCACATACACAGGACAACTACACTCCAGGATGAGTCATCCTCCAGAAATTCAAAACATGCTCTCAATTTGTCAGTTGCGGATACAAGAGAAGAAATAGATGCGATGAATCTCTTCAAAGGTGATCACAATACTATTTTTGAAATTCAAATCCCATATTTTAATATAGGCAGTTCCAACAACTCTCAGCGATTTTTATGGACAATTTGTTTTAATTTTATTATAAAAACCCTTTCATGTTATTTTAGAAAGGGTCCTCAATTTGTACAAAACTAGACTTGAGAAGTTTGCACTTCTGCACTTCTGCACTTCTTAATTTATTTTTTATAAGTCGTGGATCAAGGTTTCAGATTTTTGTGAAAGAGCTTCATTAAGACCTGCATTTTTGTATCTCCTTGGAGTTTCTAGAATAAGAAGGTGGAACCAGAATGTTACTTACATAACGAGACTCAAATGCATTTGGTATTTCTATCAATGTTCTTTTTGTCTTGCTTCCTATGTAATTAGCATTCCATTTGATTTTATATTCTTGATATACTCACATGCTTCAAACAACTTTATATTATGTCACTTCTGAATGATTTAGGATTGTTATATTAAAGATATATGTCAACAATAAATATTAGTATGTTATGCGATATGCTTTCACAATTACTTTGTTTAATTTCTTAAACAAAGTAATCATTATTTAAATGCATCTTTCTATGGACAAGTAAATAATCTATATTATTATTTGTCTGCTAGGAATCATCAAGAATCGCATTGTTATGAGATTACCAGGGTTATATAGATATATCTGTATATTTTAGAGTTATAGATTAAATCACCTATCATCTTTCTTATGCATTTAAAACACTCATCCATCAAACCATACATTATATAGGAAACCGGTCCCATAATATCCAGTCAAAGCCACCATACCAAACGGAGAAGGAGTTGTACTAAGGTTCGGACCAAGTGGTTATCGCCAATGTTGGTGCTACAAGTTTAGAGGCATCAACACACATCAAACCTTGTTCACACTACCAATAAATAAACACACAATGTAGAATAAAACCACTCTATCACTCTTATTCAGAAAAGAACAACACTCCCAGAAACCATTCTCTCAACAAATTTTGAAACACACATTCAAATGAAATGAACACACCATCAATATGTAACAAGAATTAAATAACTTTCAGACTAACAAAGGGATCAGTCCAAGATCTATGTTATTACATAATACATAGGTCATAATTTTGCAATCATTACAGCATGAACAAGACTAAATATAATAGTAACAACAATCACACATGAATTATAACTTAGAGGAAATAAATAAATAAAACTACAGTACCTTCCTAATGAGTGATCTCTGCTAAGAATAAGGGCCCTTCCTTCCTAGCAGGGACTGGTACACTACACAACACACAAGCTAGTCAACAGAAATGTATGGTGCTATGAATGATTGAGATTGCATTAATTAAACATACAAGATTACAATGTTCATGCTCTCTCGCTCTATCACTATCTATTTATTTATATATGTCTATCATGTGTGAGCAAAGAGTACACCTCTTTATAATTCCATATTGCAATGACAAGACCATCATGCGAATCTCTCGATTCTCATGTGATCCAATTTATGAATACACATTAACAATTTGATAACAATTTCCAAGGTTAGGACAAATATATAACAACTTTTCCAAATCATAATAATTATCAATAGAAAATCCTAATAGTTTCAATTGCGTTGTCTATGAACTTCTCCTTTGATAGTCGAACTATGTTTGACCAGATGCTTTCCAAATTGATCTTCATAACTAATCGAAGGAGGTCAACGCATCCAAAATAGATCTTCATGTGTAACAACAATGCTCAGCGAGTCCTTTTCCCGTTCTTAGTGAGGAAAAACTAGAAAGTGTAATCCCACAATAGCATCTCAGTAGACCACAAACCTTGTAACAACCTAGTTGTCAAATTTATGAGAAAAATAACCTAAAACAATAGTTCTCATGCCAAATTACAAGTATAATTGGATCATAAGGATGACATATAAAAATTTACATACTTAGGTTGATAATTTTTGTTACAGTGACAGAGTATAGTCTTGAGAATAAAAATGGTGAAGAAAAGGTGGGAAAATGAGTGCAAAATGATGCCAATTTCACATCCCAACATATCACCCCAACATAAGTATATGCATGCCCATATCTAGATGATTTCATGTCCCAACATCTCCATCCAGCTTCGTTTCAACTGTTGGTTCTTATGTAACAACAACATCTTTAACAGGCTCTTATGGAACACCAATTTGAAATTCTTTATCTTGCTCTCTAACTTGAATACCAACCGAAATAGTGGTTGGCCTTTCATAATATGCTTCCTCCAACACTTCCTTACATCCATCATATAACCTAACTAATTTCTGTCGGGATTTTTAATCCATTTTGTTTTCTAGAATGAAGTTTCCCTTCAACAATTGTAAGTTATTTCCTTAAATTCTCATTTTCCTCCAATTTCTTGATTTTCTGAATAACGAGGTTAGTTTCAGACTTACCTGGTAAAGAGACATCTTCTTGTTCATTTTGAGCTCCTCTTCTTTCTGTTGTTCCTCAGGTTCCTTTGATTCATGTGGAACAACATGAACTTTAGGTGTCGGGATGTGTTCTTTTACAAATTCTTCTTCTTTCTCTTCATTATGTCGTCCCTTGGACTCCTTTGCTTCTATTGTATCAATACATTCCTCATATATTGGGGTAGTCGTTGGCGTAACAGTTACCTACACTCTCTTCTTGGGATTATTTCCACCCAATGGCTTCTCCAATTTCATCCTTTTTCACCACAGTTTGTACAAGAGTAGATTTTTTAAATACTTCCATAGATTCCTTGGGCATTTATGTTTTAGTAACCCTAGCTTTCGTTGATGTTATTCCAAGTGCCCATTTTTCAACAGTCTTTGTCTCATATCATTCTTACTCAATAAGGCATCCATAATAACTATCCTCAAATTGTCCACTAGATATATCCACAAGTTCTTTAGTTCATGCTCTTTTTCCTTCAACTGATGTACCAACAAATGTTCTTATGCAACACCATCTCTTAGGGTTTATACGACAGGATTTAGGAGGTGTAACCACTCTTATTTCTTTAGGAAGTGTTGCTGCTCACTTTGTCCGGGAGGTGTAACTGCTCTATCTTCTGGCGTTGTTTCAACAATTACCTCATGTTGTTCACTTTCGCTTTCCTTTGTTTTAGTGGTTAGTGCATGTGAGTTTTCCAATAAACTAGTCCATGTGCTTCCCTATTGTTGCAATTAATGAATTATGATTAACTTCATGATCACATGGTTGGTTAAGCATAACTTTGGATGTTTTTCCATATGTGCCGCCTTTTCTATATATTGTAAATATTTTAGAAAATAATAGGGCAACCTATCAGTTGTCCATTATGAAGATGTGCCAATAAATAAAAATGATAATTGAATATTGTCCTAAAACATCCCTCACAAGTAGTGAACTTTTGAATAAATAAAGATACATTATCTCAAGGGTGAGGAAGTAATGTTTTATCAATACCTCTCCCCTTGCTCCTTACTTCATCTCCTCGTTGTAAAAAAGTTGCCCCGGCTGTTGGAATTGTTAGTTTACATGAAAACTAGTGAGCCCATGTCTGAGATAAACCTATCAACCTTGTCAAATATGTCCTTTGTAACAACAATTTTGAATCCTATAGCCTTTGAATGTTGCTCCTGTAGATCCTGTGTGAATTCCATAGCAATCTATTCGTTGAAAGCCGGCAATTTTTCAAAGTAGACAAACCACCCTACATTCCTAAATATTTCTAGGGCTTTTGGATGGTGTAGCAATGCATAAATGGAGTTTGATTCATCTATCACACCTCCCATGGCTGCTTCAGAGGTTGTTACTGCTCAAAACATCTCAGAGACTGTTACAAGGCCACATTTGGTACATATAAATGCTTGTTGGGGTAGATAATATCGGTCGAATGAAATTTGTCAATGGGTAGGGAATAATTAGGGTTTCCTTTTCATTGAATTGTAGATTTTCATCATAAATTACAACTATCATGAATGATTTCCAAGTATTCACATTGATTTTCAGAAATGACAACAAAAGTAACGACAACAATGGGTAATTATTGAATTAGGATAAGTGTATTGTGCATCATCTAAATGGTGATTACCAAATTGGGGTATAGTCATAGCGTATAGTATGATAGCTACAATACACTCCTTGAGTCCTCCCCCCCAACTTAATTACAAAAGTTCCTTAGCATGTGTAACCAAAAAAGTCATATCATCCCTTAGATCCAAATCCTACAAGTAAATGACAATAAAATGTACCTGCCTTGGCTTACCATTATGATGATGAAGGGTTATACAAGGAAAGTGAATATATCAATGTTGTACAATATTTCATGCATGGCTAAAAAGGAAGCTAATGTAGACACTAAAAATAATGCGATAACAAGGAGAAAAATAGGATGTTACACAAAAACCTAAAATGAAAGTTAAAAAGAAGCTACATTGGATGTTAAAAACAATGGCATAATGAGGAGAAAAATAGGACGTCACACAGGAAGTTATACATGAAGCTATAATAGGAGCTAAAGAAGAGGTTAAACTAGGTGTTTACATTGGTGCTAAAGTTGGCGTTATGTAGCGTCGAATCGTTGTGATCAGCGAAAAAAAGTCCAAAAATAGCATCGATTTTTTCAAAAATGTGGAGAAAAATACATTAAAACAATTATTGGAAACAAAAAAGGGAGCTAAAGTGCAAGCTAATCACAAGGATTTGTTGTAGTGTGTCTTTGGTTGAAAATTTCCATGATAATGGCTCAGTTAACAACAGAACTATAGATGAAGAACATATTCCACTTTTGGTAAATGGTTATCGATTGAAATTCTACAAGATGCCCCTCTCTAGGGATGAATTTACTCATTCAATAAGTAAGGAGTTGAATTTATTAAGAGCATCACACATCCCATTCCATTCAACGTTTGACCAACAAGGGGGGAAAACCTCAATCAAAAACCTCTTTGAGGCACTTCAGGCATACCCATTCATTGAAAACGTCTATGAAGTGACCTGTGAGTCTGAGAAAAAATTAATAATAAATAGCCCTAGGTGAAAATATCCTCCAAGGCACCTGGGGAAAACCTATTGGTTGAAAAACTCCATGAGTTGGTGAATGGGCCTTGAAAAAAAAGAAAAAAAAAATTGAAACTGGCTCCCTTTTGATTTCCCCCATTGTCAAGCTCCCTGGTTAGGCCCTACCTATTAGTTAGGCCTGCTTGGTGCTAGGTCGATATAAGCTTTGGTTTTAGGTTGTTCCTCTTTTGTAGGTCGAAAACAAGAAGGCTCCATGGTTAGGTCCTCCTTATAAGGCCTCCGTTGTTAAGCTCTCGTTGAATGCTTCTTCCTTTGAAGGCTAAGTCCCCGTTTTTAGGCCCTCTTCTTTCTAAGGCTCTCTTGTAAGGCTTTCTTTGATGATAGGTTGAAACTATGAGGCTTCGATTGTCCCTATTAGTTAGGTTGAACCCGGCCCCCTTTGAAGGCCTTTTCTTTGGTAGTTTGAAATCATAACTCAAATTCTATTACCCACTTCAAACTCACACACTTTTAATGGTTTATGAGATGAGCCATCAAATTGATATGGGCTATGGGTCAGGAGGAAATCATATATTCATAGTTGTGGATCAATGCTCGTATCGCTCAAATTTTGTCTCAGTATAAAAAATACAAGGTGACTCTTACTATCGGGATAAGACAAGCTCACCCCTCTTGACCTTTTCTTTCCACCTGGGGGTCAAGTGCAATACTGAAGGTATTCCTGGCTCGGTCTATTCCAAGTTTTGATCCCTAAGGTTGAGTTGTATTTCTTTCTTCTAGGGGTTGAGTTTCTCTATTAGGTCCCTATACTACTAGTGTAACCCCTTATTTTTATTAGTGCAACCCCCATATTATATTGTTGTACCCATGTAGTCCCCATATTATTATTATTGTGCCCCATAGAACCCCACTATTATTATTGTTGTGCCCTTACATTATTATTATTATGTCGGCTCTAATTATATTATGACCCCTTAGACTCCTTCATATAGAAAGGAGGTCTTTTCATTTGTAGCATCCAAGAAATGTTCATTTGTGTAATATAAAGGAGGTTTCCCCCTCGAAGAGGCTAATTTCTAAGGCGTTGATCTATCTTTTCTATCTTTTTGTGAGTTGGTTTCATAACATTTGGTATCAGAGCTTTGGATTCTAGGGTTTCGCTGCTCCAAACAAGGTCATCGGGGCATTTTCACTATAAATTTTTGTCTACAAAGTTTCAGAAGCTAAAAAAAACCATTTGCGATGAAATATTTCTAAACCTCGGATCCGAATTTCACATATTTCCTCACTGTATTTTCAGAGATATGATATGAGGAAGTTAGGGTTTTTGCAAGCTCTAGAATTCCATCGCAAACAGGTCAGCATGGCATTTTCGCTATAATTTTGTTTCTACGAAGGTTCAAACTCTGAAATTAAAACCCATTTGAGCCGCAATCTTGGTGCAACTCGGGCCCGAATGCCAGAGCTTGTTTCACTATATTCTTAGATATATAGTCCAATACATTTAGGGTTTCTGCAGGCTCCCAAATTAAATCCCAAACAGGTGACCTAGGGAAAATATTCACAACTTTCTCTCTGAGCATCAGATTGAAATTTCATAAAAATTTACAGAAAGAGGACGAACTATAGTTTTTTTTGCATCATTTTCAGATCTGAAGGTTGAAACAGTGACACGTGGCACTTCATACAATTTCGCTCTACTGAAAAAGTGTATAATCAGGTCATCTTGGGAGATTGGGCATAACTCTTTCTTGGAGAATCCAATTTTGATCAGACTAGTGGCATTGGAAAGAGGACTAAGAGGGTTACCGCAGTTCACAATTTCAGACCTTGGAGATCCGAAATTTCAAAGATATTTCAGATTCAATATCGATCTCCTACAAAGTGAAAAAAATTGTGTAGTTTTTTTAAGATTTTGGATAAGTTTGGTTTGAAAAACTAATTTGAAGGAATTCAAAAGGCATAGTGAAGCATAATTATCATTAATTGATGCCCCGAAGAAAGAAAATGGAAACACCTAGTAAGAAACCTGAAATATCTAGCATGACTCATGAAGAAGAGGAAGAAATGCAACTTGATATATCAAAATTACGAGACCAAGTGTAACAAAATTCACTCTCACAAAAAGTAACAGAAGTTAAGATGGATGGTTTAAAGAAAGATGTGGAAGATAAGATGGATGGTTTAAAGAAAGGCGTGGAAGATAAGATGGATGGTTTAAAGAAAGACATGGAAGCTAAGATGAATAACGTGGAAGCTAAGATGAATCACGTGGAAGCTAAGAGATGGGTGGTTTAAAGAAAGGCGTGGAAGCTAAGATGAATGACGTGGAAGCTAAGATGGAAGGCAAAATGCAAGATTTGAAGACAGATTTGACAAAGTTGCTACAAGAAATGTTAACTAATGGTGAAAGGGTAGTAAAGGAAATTCATGATGAGAACAAAAGAAATGTTAATCATAATTTCATAGACTCTAACGTTGGATTGAAGACCCACCATGTTCCAATTTAAGATCGATATGAGGAAGTTTGATGGAAAAGATCTCGTAACATGGATACTACAGATGCAGCAATATTTCGATCTCCATAATATGCAAAACACACAAAAGTTACACATTGCAACTTTATATTTGGAACCAAATCAGTTTGTATGGTATCAATGGCTTTGCTCTCATAAACAAATTGTCACTTGGGCAGTTTTTACAGAAGAAATGATAGCACATTATGAGGATACAAAAAGCAACACCTTTTTTAGCCAACTGATAAATCTCAAACAAAAGGGTTCAATTATGGAGCACATTAAGGACTTCCAAAAATTTAATATAAGGGTAAAATATATTCCATAGGAGCATAGGATTGATGTGTTCATATGGACTTTAAAGGTTAACATCCAACATGAGGTTCACCTTTGGGAACCCGATTCATTGGAGAAGGCAATCAGGTTGGCAAGAAAAATGGGAAGCAAAATTATGGCAACCAAGAAGCATACCACTCACAACTATAAAGATGGAAGTGTTGTTGCCCCTAGCCTTCCACAACCTACAACGTTGACACCACAAAAATTGGAAGAAAAAAGAGCAAAAGGGTTTTGTTACAGTTATGATAGAAAATACACTAAAGTTCATAAGTGTGATAAGAATAAATTATTTTACATAGATTGTGAAGAGGAGGAAGAAAACGAACAAGAAACGTCAAAAGAAGAGGATATACACTAGGAACGGACCCTAGAGAAAGAAGAATTGAATTGACCATATCTTGTAATGCATTGGCTGGAATTACCACTCCTCAAACTATCAAGATAGAAGGACATATCAAGAAGAAAAAGGTAATAGTGTTGATTGATTTGGGCAGTACCCATAATTTTATTCATTGTAAGATAGCCAAGGAATTGAATTACTTCCTATATCAAGCAACAGAGTTTGAAGTGATGGTTGCAAGTGGAGGAACCATCAATTGCTCTGGAAAGTGCCATAATATCAAGCTATCCATGGGATAATATGTATTGAATAGCCCAATGCTTTCCATTCCAATGGGTGGTATTGATGTTGTACTAAGAGTCCAATGGCTACAATCCTTGGGTACAATATATTTTAATTTTCAAGAACTTTTCATGAAATTTTGTTCGGAAGGAAAGGAATTTGAATTAAGGAGTATTGTAGGGAAACCGGGAAAGATAATCAGCTCTAACGAAATGACAAAGCTTCTAAAGAAAGAACAATGAGGCGTAATTGTACAATTATGTTCGCTAGAGGTTCCCACATTGAAATCATCTATTTCTCCATATCTACAAAAACTCTTGGACAATCATTCCAAGGTATTTGAGACTCCCAAAGGCCTACCACCTATTCATGATCATGATCATGCTATTCATTTGATTCCAGGAAGTGTTCCTCCAAACATCAGGCCTTACAGATATTCTTATGCCCAAAAGAGTGAAATTGAATGTATGGTTGCATAAATGCTAGAGGCTAGTATAATTCAACCTAGTCAAAGTTCTTTCTCTGCTCTAGTGGTATTGGTACACAAGAAGGATGGATCAGACGCATGTGTCTGGATTATAGGGAGGTCAACAAGATTACTATTAAAGATAAATTTCCCATTCCTGTCATTGATGAATTACATGGATAAATTTACTTCACCAAGTTGGATCTTCGTCAAGGATATCACCAAATCAGAATGAAGATTGAAGACATTCCAAAAACAACATTTAGAACTCATGAGAATCATTATGAATTTTTGGTCATGCATTTTGGCCTTACCAATGCACCTTCTACTTAGAAAATTTGTGTTAGTATTTTTTGATGATATACTAATCTACATCAAGTCTTGGAAGGATCATCTTCAACATGTTGACAAGGTGCTCAAACTATTAGAAGAGAAACAATTATATGAAAAATGCTCCAATTGTTTCTTTAGATTACAAGAGGTGGAATATTTGGGTACTCAGTTAGCTCATAACTCATCTTATTATCCTAAATCTGATGGGAAAACTGCAATAGTGAACAAATGTTTAGAAGGATATCTTCGTTGCTTTGTATCTGATAAACGGACACAATGGGTCAAGTGGTTTCCTCTGGCTGAATGGCGCTATAACACTTCCTTCCATATTCCAGCAAAAATGACCCCATTTATGGCACTTTATGTATATCATCCACCATCCATCACATCTTCTTTAAAAGAAAATTCTAAGATTCAAGCAGTGTAAGATCATATCGAGCATCAACAACAAGTTCTCAAACTCTTAAAGGATGACCTCACTTTGGCCCAAAATAAAATGAAACAGAAGGCAAATCAACATCACAGCGAAAGAAGTTTTGATGTAGGTGACTGGGTATTTCTACGACTACAACCATACAAACAAATGTCCCTCAAGCAAGCTAAGAAGGATAATAAATTATCACCAAAGTACTATGGTCCTTATAAAGTGTTGCAAAAGATTGGTATTGTGGCATACAAATTGGAGCTTCCTACATCTTCCCGAGTGCCCCCAGTTTTCCATGTTTCATGCTTAAAAAAGGTTATAGGTGACAAGCTCCTAGTTCAAACAATATTGTCGGAACTTAACAAGGAAGGAAAAATCATATTCAAACCTAAAGTAGTCACGAAAACAAGAACCTGACATCTATGAAATCAATTAATTTCAGAGTATTTCATTAAGTGGAAGAACTTACCCGCTGAAGATTCCGCATGGGAGGACAAGAATGTTACAGAAGCATCTAGAACTACTCAAGCGTTGAGGACAACACTTTTAGAAGGAGAGGGGCATGTTAGGTCCCTATACTACTAGTGTAACCCTTATTTTTTTAGTGCAACCCCCTTATTATATTGTTGTGCCCATGTAGTCCCCATATTGTTATTGTTGTGCCCCATAGAAGCCCATTGTTATTGTTGTTCACTTACATTATTATTTTTATGTTGGCTCTGATTATATTATGACCCCTTATACTCCTATACATGGAAAGGAGGTCTTTTCAGTTGTATCATCCAAGAATTGTTCATTTGTGTAATATAAAGGAGGTTTCCCCCCCGAAGAGTCTATTTTCTAAGGCGTTGATCTATCTTTTCTATCTTTTTGTGAGCTAGTTTCATAAAATTCTCTTTCTTTCTAGGTTGAATTGTCTATCAAATGTGTCTTATTCAGGTTCTAGTCTAGGCTATATAAGGAGGTGAACGAACTTGGGTGCAAGTTCTGGTCCAGGAATAATGGAACTTACAAAACATCTAAAGTTGAACGACTAGAAAGTTATGGTTGTGTCTGTTATAGGGAAGGGTGAGGGAGGTTTGTAGTTCGAGAAGGTTCAATATAGGGTATGGCTAGGTGAGGTTGATTCTCTGGTGGGTGAGGGGAAACCTTAATCAAAAACCTCCTTGAGGTACTTCAAGCAGACCCATTCATTGAAAACATTTATGAGGCAGCGTACGAGTCTAAGAAAAAATTAATAATAAATAACCCTCGATGAAAATATCCTCCAAGGCACTTGGGGAAAACCTATTGGTTGAAAAACTCCATGAGTTGGCGAATGGGCCTTTAAAAAAAAAAAGAGGAAAAAAAGGATAATAAAAAAATGTTTTTTTTTTTAATCTTACCTCGATTTTTGTGTAGGTATCATAGAGGAAAGGACCAACAAGGTGGGTTGAATAAACCAGCCTATGCATTCGGCCCAAGGCATCAACTCATGCATTCTCTAAGGGCCTAACCAATGCCCCTACTCCATTTTCCCTTATCATCCATTAACCATAACATCATATTTGCATCTCCAAATCCTTTCCATGTATTTTTTTCCACTTCCCTTAACTATTATAGGAAAGTTGTGTAATTCTACAAGATAACCGAAATTTGATAATAAAAAAAACTACATATCTAGGAATTTCTTTGCATCGAATTTAGGGAAAAGCACCATGGGCATCCTAACACCTAGTTATTCCATTAACATGCATTACATCCTAGTTTTTCCTCCACTGTTCACCATTTCCAATCCTACAAAAACTCAAATTCCTTACTTTTCCATCATAGTCAAAATCAAAAGCCTCTCCATCACCATCATCAACTCCTCCTTAAATTATCATTACCCCTAGATGTTTCAAAAGAGTATTTTGATGACCATGAGGGATCTTTATGATTGCTATAGGATACTACACAATATTGTAGCATCCTACATAAATCCTCTAGGACCAAGTTTCTAGCATTCCTTAGAAAGATCATAGCCTACAACAAAATCTTGCATCTCCATATCAGCATTAGCATTGCAAACACCCCTTTTAGTTCTCAAAATGTACCTAAGTAGTTAAAATATTTCTTGTATACTGCTACAAGATTATATGTTCTAGCAGTAGCATCATGAGAACACCTGCAAATACATCATAGCAACATCCAACCTCATGAAAAGGTAAAACATCAGGTATGAGGATCTCTTAGACTTACCCTTTGAATTCATTTGAATCTTTAGGAAATGTTACGAGTGCAAAAAGCAAATGGTTTTATAACGAGATAAACTAGTAGAGGTCTTACACAAATTTGGCAAAAATCTCCACTTAGTATAAAAGGTGTTACCACATGTGAGGAGGTGAATAAGATAAAATCAAGGTATCGTTTAAAAATTAGGCCATTGTCATGTATTAATGACAACATAAAGTGGGAGTACAAGGATACTAAGATTGACAAAGGTATGTGTGGGCTAGCTCAACTACTGTGCACCAAGTATTTTCTCATCCACCACCCGATAATGTCTCCACTTAACCTCGAGATCAACTTCAGCTCACCGCCTATTATGATTCCAGGTTCTACATGCACCTAAGTTTTTTAAATCCTCGATAAAGTGTGTCGCCATTACAGGAGAAGGTTACAAGATATCGAGTCTAAAATCTCTTAGCTACAAGAACCAGTCTCTAACAAGCTACAAAATACAAAGGGTTCTACTACAAGACACATAACATCATTGTAAATGCTCACAGAGACCCTGAACAAGCTGAGAAAGGGAGGTTTCCTCAAGAAATCATAAGTATTCCATCTTGCTATTACTTGTTTCTTAATTACTTGAATTTATCATTTATTAGGATTTTTGTGTCAAGGGTCTGAATTTATAGAGGAATAACCAATCAGTATTTGGTCTTCAAATATGTAGAATGATTTTAAGTATGGAGTGATAAGTTGTTTCTAAAATAATTGGATGGAATTTGTGCATTTTCCGTAGCTATAGAATTTCTTGTTGCCACAGGAAAACTGTAATTCTAGTAGCAACCTAGATTCAATATTTCCTTGCAAAAAATTGTTGTCCAAACTTGTGTAAGTTGTGTCATATAATGGAGGGAGGATTCAATGGGAGAGAACCAATACCACATAGATTCATCAAAATCTTCAGGTCATGGCCATCTTAGAAAACTATCATTGGTTAGGTTTCTTTGAGAAACTTATACAATATGATGATGAAGCTTCCTTAGAGTTTGCCTTGAACTTACAACATCCTAATGATTAAGAGCTAGTCATTGTTGTTAAATGGTTGGTAATATATATTGATGAACACCCAATTAGTAGGGTCACTACCCATCTAAAAGGGATGCATATGAGTAAAGAGGAAAGACAAAAATATATCAATGCAAAAAGAGGAGTTTTCACCCCTATTGAGCAACCAGATGAAGACAAAAATGGGATCAGAAGGGAAAGCCTACCATACCCCTAAGATGAAATAACTTATCATATCCTCAAGTATATCTCCCATGAGAGAAGGCTAGGAATAGCGTATTCTTACCAATTTAGACTCCTTTATAAATTAAGATTCCAAGTTGACCTATCTATTCATAAGAGGCTAAGTATTCCACACTTACTCCTCCAATCCCGAAAAGAGATGAGCACCAAGGTGAAGGAGGGTAAAAAAAATTAATTGTCCCATCGTAACTTAATTGGATTAATAGTCATGGGTGAATTACAACATCTTTAGTGCCCCAGTCCATGGGTAGAATTTATTGACATGGAAAAATAGGCCTTCCTAGAGGCCTAAGCAGAATTGGCAGTGGCTCAAACAAAATTGGAAAAACCTTAGGAAGAATCAATAAAACCTCAAGTAGAGGTTTCAAAACCACAAAAGAGGTCAACTGAAAAGAGAAGAGAAAAGGAGGTGGCACGCCCTACAACATAGAGAGAAGGATAAGAGCTCTTGGAAGAAGAAGAAAAGGAAATTGCAACTACACTAACAACACTCAACACTCTAACAAAGTCGAAGACAAGTAGACTTGCTCAACCACCTATTTGCTTCAGAAGGAGAAAAAGCACCAGAGTATGGTATAGTTGCAAACCAAGGCCTCCTTCTCCCACCCCTATCACTATTGAAGAGACTCCTAGCCTAGAAAAAGAAGAGCTTTAGGATGTAAAAGAGCATAAATTAAAGGCATCGTAGGTTAAAACAATAGAAATACAAACACATATTGAGGAAATGAGGCAACAAATACGATCAGAAGGGCAAGATGCTCAACTATAGAATTAGGTTTTCCTGCTATAGGAATAACTTGTGAAATTATAGGAGATTGAAAGGACAACAAAGAAACCAACTCCAAGGAGAACCCCTCCTTTCATTCTTGGATTGAGGTAGGAAAAACACTTACTATACACCTCGCACCATAGCCATTCCTTGTAGTAGAGTAGGATAAAGTTGAGACTCGTCGATGGAAGAGGATCACCCAATCTAAAGGTGATATCTATATCACAAAAATAGAATATGAGATGAAGAGAATGAAAGAAGAAATGGAACTCCTAAGGTTTGATGAAGAAAATAGAAGGGATCACCTGGAGAAGAAAAACAAAAACAAAAAACCAATTGTAGTAGACACAAATATTGCTACAGGAGAGGGACATTCAAGTTACAACCTTGGAAACATATTTGGGTACCATGGCACACCTATCTTTTGAGTCAGTCAATTATAGGCAACCCTCAAAGACGTACTCCTTATTCCTGAAGGAGAAATTGTGCATGTTTCGGATAAACATGCTTGCATAAAAAGGGGCTCTCCCTCTACAAGAAGTCACATACTTCATTGATTTTTTCCTACAATGCAGCACAAAAGACAAGGCCAAGGTTATTGAATTTTACCTTAACAACCTTGTGCTTCCAAATCTGAACATATGGGACCCAAATCCATATGTGGGAGATGAATATTTATTGGCCCTAACATCTTGGCTAATGCATGAGGAGGTCAAAACTAAAGCAGTAAAAATGACCATGGATGGAGAGTTGAAGGAGCCACTCTAGATTCGACTTGAACACCCAAATCCGTCCATCCTCACAACCACTCATGCACTCCTAGTATAGGATCATAAAGTAGTGGAAACATACAAACAGAGTCAAGTGGAGTTCATCCTCCACTTTGAAGATACTTTTAGGCTATCGGGGGTAGAAATATCATAAGCTTTTCAAAGGAGATGGCAAGTACTACCTCACAACATGAGAATTAGAGAATATCATTCCCCTAACATATTACAAACCACACTTGCAAAGAATTCTTTGTATAAGAGGATCATTCAAAGGCTTTGGGTTCAATGGATTGGACTTAGATTTAATCCACCCCTATCGTTAGGACTTCACGAATATCAAATTTAGGAAGAGTCAAGGGAGTGACAACACATTGAAGAAAACACAAGTATCCATTCAACAGACACAACCACCTCTAGCTCCACATGGAATGTCAAACGGGTTATCAAAAATATGATTGAGGAAAAGCACGAGTAGGTTTCTCGAATGATGAGAAAATTTTTCAGTAGGGGGATATGACGAGCCTCCCAATTAGGTAAAACATAAGGCCCATCTAGCCTCTCCTAATCACATAAAGGCTATATTAGACCTTCCTTTTGCACTTATAACACTTTCTCGGCTTAAATGAGTTCTTATGAAGGTTAAAGATATTTTTCATGCTTTATGTAACTAAAATGTTTAATATGCAGGATATTAAGAGGATCCCATTATGCAGTAAATAGAAGAAAGAGAATAACAATGTAGAGCATTAGAAAGACTAGTTTTCAAGTTCTGCAACTTTTACCATGTAACAACAATTCTTCAATTAATGAAATTATATTTGGTTGAAGTTCTTATTATGCTTCTCCTTTGGGGTTCTAAGATTCCTTGGATTAGGGCCCACCCCAAGTGCTCAATACCCCTTCTGTATTGTTATTATTTATGCATTTGTTCATTTTTTAATATCACTTTTGTGCACAGGTAATTATAAGATTTATGAATAGTATTTCTTTACAAAGAATATTAGCATTAGGTGATAATATTGGTAGTGGTTATGTTGTTCAAGTAACACTCTTCTTTATGTATTTAAATTCACTTCAATTTCTTCTATTTATTTTTTGTCCATCATTTAGTATTTCATTATGACTGTGCAATCCCCTATTTTGCAGCTATAAGAAACCCTACAATTGTGTATCTTAATGGAGAAACCATACCGCCATTGATGTTATGACTTGGAAATGTGTGCCTTACCATTTCTTATTCCTTCCTTAGCTTCTTCCACTTTCCAACCTTACCTTTAGCACATTTTTTTACTTGTTGGATTGTCTCCTGTAACAAAATAAAGATTCCTATAACAGTTTGCAATTTGCTTCCGAAACTTACCCAAATTTGTTTCCAAGTCATGATTCACCTATTTTGATGTGTTACAACATCCTTGGAACCCTAAAGATGGAATTTAGAAGTCGAGAGACCAAGTATATGCCTTGACCTAAATCACTATAGAAATTGATTCTTTCTTGCAGAATTAGGGTTTACTATTTGCAATCTATTACTTCAGTTATGTGCTTGCTTTATTTACACAATATACGATTATGCTTTCATTTCATTTTAATTAAGATGGTTTTCCTTCCTTTATTGCAATTAGCATAAGGTTGCTTGTTGTCTTTCATTCCCTCCAATTTCAAGTTTTGTCTATAGCATAGAACAATTAGAATGGTATATGTATAACCATATTTCATTTGAGAAGTTCCACCTTCATTAAAGTCAATTAAGAAAGAGAAAGTGATTTTTGTACATATATTGTAAACCCCTATTAAGTTTGTATGAACCCCGAGTTGACAATTAAAGTTGACACCCTTGGGAATTGTAACATTGTTGTTGCAATACTGGGGGCCATCACACACATGTCTGCATTACTCTTTCAACACATTATTCTTAATCCATATATGATAGCACTCCCAATACATATCAATCTATATATAGCCCCAAGAGTTAGCTCAATCAGTCAAATCAGTGCCTCGCCAATCGGGAGGTCACAAGGTCAATTCCCGAAAGCTCTTGGGGTCAAGTCAGTAAATAGACCGAGGGGTCTTGATTCCCTTCGGGTGGGGTCCACTCAGTGTTAAACAACCCTGGACGGAGCGGCTACCCAATGACCATAGGTATTCGTGAACCAAAAGTGAAAAATATCAATCTATATATGTAACCATTAAAAATGGTTACTTCTAATGCCCAACTCTTATAACAATAGTCACTATGCATTATAACACTTCACCCTCAATCATTATTGCTCCCAACACCTAAACCTTATAACGTAACCACTTTCACTCACAAAAAATTATCTAACCTCTAATATCAAAGTCGTATAACCCTCATTTCATATTAATAGTGAGTAAAACATTCAATTCCTGTAAAGTATGATCCTTATAGCCAAGAATTCATCATAATGAACGACTAAAATATTTTACTTTATCCATTAACCATTAACAATTATAGCACACACACACACACACACACACACACACTTAAATTAGCTTTATAATTGCTTAAAGAGATAACCAAAAGAAAGTGCATTTAATTACCAACCCGAGATTCATTAGGGAACTTATGAATTTCATGTACCATACATGATAGTACAATCGTGTATGTTTTTGAAGTTGTATTAATTAAATGTTTGTCACATATCAAGATATAAAGATGCTTTTACAAGTCACCATGTGATCTAAATAACACCACACTTCTAGGGATGTAAAGGCACACTGTCTAATCTATGTTATAGGAAAGTAAATCACTCTTGTGGGAAAGTAAAGTAAGTCTCACCATCATCCAAAGGAGACTTGCATAAGTATTAAGATGATATTGGTTGTTTTAACTTAATATGCAATTGCATGTGCAATGAATGCTTTCAATACAAAACCATTACTTCAAACTTTCTTGTAAAGAAAATGTAACCATAAACTAAATGCTTGATAAAATAACTAATCAAAACTTTTCAAGGAAGTAAAGTTGTTATAATTATGGAAACATAGCAATTTAACACCATAATGGAGTTGCAGCAACAATCTTAACTCGTGAAATGTTGTAAGTCATTCACAAAATCAATTAGTGAATAAATGAATTTAACATTAACATATGAGTTGCATTACTAAACCTATAGAGTTGATCCAAAATGGACCCTAAAAACCTCTAAGTCTTTCAATACTTAAAGCACTATGGCAAAGGATAAACCTTTAAGAATGACGGAAAACACTATCGAGCGAGAAAAACATGAACAAATGGCGAAAACAGAGTCTATCGGAGGCTTAAGAAACATCGCACAGGAGCCGTCGGATTGGACCGATCAATGGTCCAGATCTAATCGACATATCGTAATCGGAGATGGCAAACAGAGTCTATCGGAGGCAACCATATGAAAATCGCGACAACAATCAACGTGAGTCAATGAGGACTGTCAATCAAGTGCGCAGATCAACGGTCCAGATTGACTCGCAGTATCGCATCACTAAAAACACAAGGAGGACTAACCCTGGCTCACATCGCAGCAACACAAAGGAGTGGGGACGATACATTTGCGACTTGCAATAGCCGGACCCGACGAGTTTTATGGGTTGCAAAAAAAAAAAAAAAATGCGCTCAAAGCGATAAAACGGACCCGAAAGGTTTATACATGCAGCTTGATATATTTTGAGTTTCATAATGAGCGGGATTTCGGGTGAGTCTCAGGTGGTAAGTGGTATTGGACGGGCTCCGCCCAATCCCATACATTGGCTGACACGTGGCTTGGCGCCGGAGAGAGAAAACCGCCTTTTCGGGTGAGTAATCTTCGTATGCATAAGTCGCCCGAATTGAATATCAACTGTTGGATCAACGATGGACTTGCAATAGCGACCAAAGGCGGATCCGCAAGGATTATAGGGTGGATTCGATGATTTTTGAACTCTGATAGAAAGAGTTTTTGCGTGTTTTAGTGTATTTCTCTGTGTAAACAGGGAAACGTGTTCCGGGGGTGTCATGCAGAAAGAGTTATTTTTGTTGACAAAACTAACCTCCCTAGGAGCCTAAGACTCTCTAGTGACAAACAAGACAATTAAGAGCAATCCTTCTCTAAACATGTATTATCATACGAGAAACCAAGTGTGTTTTCGATCCTACCTGAAGTCCAACGTTGTTGTAGTAGTCTAGCCTCGTCGATCCAGATGAGCTCCTCCTTCACTTCGAAACCTGCATACACTAACAATCAAACGATTACATAACACCTGAATATCTCATAAAACAAAACATATTCAACATGACCAAGGAGTATATGAAACAATTCATTAACAACAAATCATTGAGAAGAATGGACTTATTTGTATTAAGGAAACAAAAAAGAAACCATTACAACCTGAGCCTTGGTGTTGTCCAAGTTCCTCCCAGGGTCCAGCAAGAGTTTTCCTCTACTTTGACAAGCTCACCCACTTCCAAATGAAACAAGAAAGGATGGTAATCTCTCCTCACAAGCTTCTACAAGGAAGTCCTAATTCCAACAACATCTACCCTTTGGAATGTTCAGCTTTCAACTTTCCCTCCTCTGGCCCAATGCCTGTATTTATAGTATTCTAGAGGACGTTATTCAGTTCCAACATCATGGGATACTCCCTCTTTTGGATGGGGTAGCTCCTCTCTTGATGGGATAAGCTCCTCTATCATAGGGATGCATGAACCATCTGGAGGCGCTCAATACACGTCAAACACTCTTCTAGAAGGCTCTAGAAGTGACCACAAGTAACTTTTTAAAGATGAAACTCGCGCTTTTTGACCTTTACAGGGGTATGCACCCATCCTTTGGTTTACAGAGCGTACAAGTACGCAGGTACAGGGTGTTTGGAGTGCGTACACGCAGGCAAGGTAGAGAGAACCTGCGTACCAGAGATAAACATGTTTTTAAGTGACTTTCTCTCTTTTTGAAGTTTGACATGAAGAGCAGAGGTATGAGGCTTGACAAGGAGGATAATATGACTATTGATGGAGCCATATTAACTGCAGATAGTCATGGTGACAATTTTTAGTGTAACAGATTGCCCCCTAAAGTGTGAAGCCTGTAATAGATAAGGGTTTTATATCATCTAGGTAGGGTGAAGTACTTTATCATTTCGAGGATTATCTTGTGGAGAGCCTGGTGAGAACCTGCAATTTTCAACACAAAATACATGTATAAGATTATATCATCGCTGAGGTTAGCATTCCCATACTCAGATCAAAACTTTAACTAACAGACTAACTACTCTGATACAGGAATGATTTCATAATACATCATAATCATAGACTCGTGTAGACACAGTATGGGCGCAGCCATCTGTTTATGATTGGTCTACAATATAATGAATACAAAACTCCTTGCAGCCTGGATGGTGGAAACTAGATCCAGGGTCTTCATCTCTACTCCCCGAATTGGTACGATTCTAGCCATGTGAATAAATGAGTCAATGTCGAACATGGTAGAAACCACTTGATTACCAGTCAATGATGTAAACTGTTAACAAGCATGAGAGAGACCACCAGTAATGTCAATGGTTCTCAAAGTACCCAGCACAATCCATGAGATGTGAACGAATGAGTCGGTGTCGAACATTTCATGGAATCCTTCGATCGCAAGTCAATGATGAAAACTGACGCCGAAAGTGAGAAACCTGCCATTGATGCATGTAGACTCCAAGGTACTAACGATTTCTAAGTCAACTCTCTAGATAATGTGTTGATGTCGATAGAAAGCGACCCATCGCAGGCAAGCCCACAACGCGAAATCATAGTTCAAGTTGAAGAAATGTTGCTGCAAGGACTGACTCAATGATGATATGATGAATGATGGGTATTTTGCGGTTTAATGTTTTGTTTCAGACCTCTTGAACACATAATGACACGACAGATGGTTTGGTGATAGATGACTCAAAGTCGACTCCCATAACCCGGCTAAATATGTCAAGTGATCTTGGTCAACTGTGAGGTAAAGGATTTCCCAACCCAGGTGAACGAATAAGTGTCGTGTTCAAGAGTGGTAGTAAGGTTTTTTTCTTGAGACAAAAGGATATCAAATAGGTTCATTCTTCTCATTTTTCCCCCACCATTTCTGGCAAGTACCTCTTTATTTTTTACAAGCTTGAGGAGGATAACATATGCTTGTTTGTAAGCTCATCCTTCGGATGAGTTCAACTTAGTTTTTGATGCGAACCCTAAGAAGGAGTGGTCCGTTCCTGTTTGTAATAGAACAGGTCCTTTACTGTGAAAATTTTAACGAGTCCAGTATAGGAGAAACTCGGCGCTTTTCATATTTAGAGAGTCTGAAAAACTTAGAAAACTCCAGATTGAACTCTTTCGTAAAGTTGTGTCTCCTAAGCCCGAAAAAGTATAAAATAATACCTAGGAGAACCGCTTGATCTTGCGACCAAGGATATTTTCATAGTTAGTGTCTTTGACCTGAAAAATAAAAAGCGATCAAGGACACGTCGTTTTATTTCCAATATCGAATTTGAAACGACAAAAAGCCGGCAATCTTTTCTTGTTTTTACGGTCAGAAAAGGGCTATAAGGGGACCGTCTTTTAATTCCGTTTTAACGAGTGTAAAAGAAACGCTCGGCAATCTTTTCAGTTTTTAGGAGTCAGAAAAGGGCTTAAAAGATGACTCTGATGTTTGATTTGCGAAAAGTGACAATTTTCCCTGAAAGTCTTTTTGTCCTGCACAAAAAGCGACACATTACTCATACCTGTTTAAGATGGGTAAAAATGCATTAAAATGACCTTCCATGGTGAAAAATAAACAAATATAAGATTTATTTATCCAAAAAACCTATAAAAAAGACTTTTACCATGTCATTTTTACCATTTTACTGTTGAGGTTGAGAAAAGAGCTTTTGGCAAGAAACTTCCCGTGGATATTGCGGAAAATCAGACCGTTGGAATCGAGCGTCATCACCTCCAGGTAATCCACAACATCTTCCTCTTCAATTTCATCCGTTTAGAATTTAGTTTTAAGTTTTAGTTTGATTT
>APFE031686211.1:253028-292211 GCA_000404065.3 Pinus taeda
CATTTTCCCATATATTCACTTTCCTTACATGTATTCCTATATGCAATAATGGTTTGCAATGTTTTTCTTAAATTCCCTGTTATATTTATATATTCCCAATTCCTTGTACAAAGGTCCCTCCCCTAACATTTCCCTCATGTTCTTGTCCCCTTGAAGCAACATAGAATTTAGTACTTTTTACAGGTAGAAACAACAGTTCAGTTTGTCCACTTTGCTCCTAAACCATGTCAGAAACTGAAACATATGAGCAGAGTGATGACCAAGCATCAGTGTCAGAGGTTGAGGTACAGAGGAGGTCACATAGAGGTGAAACAGGTGGTCATCATAAGAGAGAGGAGCTCACCTCTTTGACTGATTTGCAGGGGTGGATTTTACAAGGCAAAAATGAAGGTGCTCCAAGGACGGTTGGCCAAAGCACAAAAACGAAAGAAAATGCCCGATCCACTCCAAATTTTGGCCAAATCCTCTTTGACTGAGCATGGTACTTTATTGGGGACTCCCCGCCTAAATTTCAAGTAATTTGGAGAAAATTTTGTCATTTGTGAATTTTTTGTGCAATTTACAGGTTTTGGCTTCTCAACGGGTCTCACCCCTGGCGAGACCCTTTGTCATCGTAGCTCCGTTTGGCAAAAACTCAGCATTTTTGGATTTGGCATGAAAAGTTACACTTTCGCATCCATTAGTAAGAAATTTCATCAAGTTCTGGGCCTCCAAAAGGTCAAAATACATGCAAATTTTGACTTTCTGCCCCTTTTTTGAGTTGCAGAAACCAGTCTTGGGAGAATTGATATTTGACAGGGCAAATCAACTCCCAATTGAAAAATTCCAATTGGGTTAGAAAGTAGACTCACAGAACTTTCCAACGAGCTATCCTGCACCCAATTTTGACACCGGGAAGGCCTCCAAACAGAGATGCAAAGGTGTGCGACCCGTTGAGAAAAGGTGTGCGACCCGTTGAGGAAATTTTGCCAGATTTGACCAGTTCAGCCTAGAAAATGCAGTTTGGCTCCAGTTTGACTTTTTGGGGTGAAAGATGATTATCTTTGATGTAATTATGGAAACTCTAAGACACTTTTACTCTTGTTTAACACTTCTAGAAGATTCATTCATGTAAAGGGTAAAAATTGAATGCATGAACTGATTTCCAAGTTTATAGAGGCAAGTTGTTTGACTGCCTATTTTGTAGTGCTTAGTTTAGAAGTGGTTGAAACAGATCCTAGAAGGATGAGCTCGACCCCTAGAGGGAACGAAAGGTGTTAGATTTCCTATATTATGTATTTTCTTAGTCATTTTTCAAGGGTTGGAAGGTTGGACTCTTGAGAGAGGATTAGCTCATTGTATTATCTCTTGTATCTCTGCAATTTTTGGCAAGGAAGACCAGGGTTTTGCAGTCATCTTTGGGATTCTTGTGGACTCATGTGTTGATGGTGTGTTTCTTCAGTCATTGTAAGCTTTGTTATGTGTTTCATTTTCCTTCTATACTTCTGTATATTAAACAAATGAAGTGATAAAGTAAGAATTCATGTTTGCCATGCTCTGCTTTTAAATTTGTTTAATTTTAATGTTTTCTACTGTCTAAAGAAAATTCAAATTCATTGTTTGCTCTCTTTAGCCTTCTCTCTATCATTCCTGACCATTCACTTCAGTCAAAGACATCAGCACGGTCTCCTACCTTGCCCCAAAGACTCCCCTGCAGAAACTGTGTCCCATCCCCGCAGCCAAATTTGCCCTCTCCTCAACTTGTTACCAAAAACCCAAAAACCCCAAAATCAAATTCTTTTATCAGTTTATTATCAGTTTACTAGCCTAATATCAGTGTTACTTTGTTGGTCATCTCCCTAATTGAAAATTTTCCAAGAGAGACCGAAGAGAGCCTTCTCCTGCCCCGTAGGGCTAGCTACGAGGCTGAATGGTTTGATGTAGCTTTGAGATTTGCCTTTCTTAGCCTGAGGTGAAATTTCAAACGCTAACAGCATCTACAAGTAATTCTGCACAATCTATTGATAATGAAGATAATGAGAGGAAAAGGCATGAGCTTTTTCATATTAGAGTTATTTCCAAGCACCAAAAGGTTGATACTTTATTTGATAGTGGATCACAAGTAAACTTGATTTCTGAAACAATTGTAAAGAATTTGGGATTACTAAAAACGCCTCACAAGAAGCCATATCCAATAGGTTGGGTATGTGATAATTCAAAGCTACAAGTGACAAGACAATGTAAACTTAGGTTTGCTATTGGGTCAACATTTGTAGATGAGGTTGAGTTAGATATAGTTCCCTTGGATATATGTGCTATTGTTTTAGGAAGTCCTTACTTGTATGATAGAAAAGCCATTTTCTGTAGAGCTGAAAATAAGTATCAACTCACTAAAGATGGAATAGAATATATTGTAAGAGCTCCTAAACTCAAAAATAACTATTCTCTCATAAACTCAGGGTAGATGAAAAGAATTGTAAATTCATGCAAGCAATTTTTACTAATGGTTGTAGAGGAAAAGAACCATGATAAAACGAATGTATTTGAAGGCTGTGATGCTAAACAGAAAGTTGATTTAGTTAAAGTTGTTTCAGAATATGATATCCTATTTCAAGAACCTAAGGGTTTGCCACCCAAAAGGGAAATAGTACATGATATTCATTTGTAGCAAGATGCTCCATTACCTAACATTGGAATGTATAGGTTATCCGCTTTAGAGAATGTCGAGATCAAGAAGCAGGTACAGGAGCTGGTCGATAAAGGGTTCATAAGACCAAGCACATCACCATGTGGATCTCCAATCGTACTGGTGAGAAAGAAAGATGGTTCGTGGAGGATGTGCATTGATTATAGAGCATTGAATAAAACAACAATCAAGAATCGTTATCCTCTTCCTCGCATTGATGATCTATTAGATCAGTTGAAAGAAATAGTTTACTTTTCCAAGTTAGAGTTGTGTAGTGGCTATCATCAGGTCAGAGTTGCAGAACAAGATGCATGGAATACTACTTTCAAGACAAAGCAAGGGTTGTATGAATGGTTTATTATGCCTTTTAGCTTAACTAATGCTCCTGCCACTTTCATGAGAGTTATAAATGATATACTCGGACCTTTTGTCGATGATTTTGTCATTGTATATTTAGATGACATTCTTGTTTTCAGTAAAACATGGGAAGAACGTTTGAAGCATGTAAAGCAGACTTTAGATGTTTTGAAAAAAGAAAATCTCTATGTGAAGTTTTCAAAATGTGAATTTGGCAAAACATATTTAAATTATTTGCGTCATATTGTAAGGGGTGGTGAATTGAAGATAGATCCCTCTAAGGTTGAAGTCATTGTGAATTGGCCTAAACCCAAATCTGCTACAGAAGTTAGGAGTTTCCTAGGAGCAACACAATATTGGAGAAAGTCTATTGCTAACTTTTCCTTGATTGTAGCTCCCTTACATGCTTTAACAAGATTGAACAAGGTGTTTCAATGGGGAGGCAAATAGCAGAAAGCCTTCGACACCTTAAAAGAAAAAATTAGTACAACACCAGTACTAGCACTGCTAGATCTTCAACGTCCATTTGAGATTGAAACAGATGCCAGTGACTATGCCACGGGAGTAGTGTTTATGCAACACGGTAAACCCATATGCTATCATTCTGAGACACTTAATTCTGTTGTAGTTAATTATTCCACATATGATAAAGAATTGTATGCATTAGTGCAAAGTGTGAAAAAGTGGAAACATTACCTAATGGGCAAAGAAACAATTATACATACAGATCATCAACCACTTCAATATTTGCACTCACAAACTATATTACAACAATCAAGACATTATAGGTGGATGGTTTTCCTACAACAATTTCATCTTGTCATCAGATATAAGAAAGGCATACACAATAAGGTTGCAGATATGCTATGAAGACCAATCATAAATGCATCTACTATATTTAAGCATAACTCAGTAATGCATGAAATCTACATTGAACAATATGCTCAAGATGTAGATTTTAAAAATGTATATGCAACTTTAAGGCATTGCAAACAAGTAGAAGAATTGGTTTATTATGTTAAGGACCAACTCTTGTATCATTTAGGAAAGTTATGCATTCCATAAACTGAAAGAGTTAACATAATCTAAGAAGCACATACTTCTCTTATATCAGGTCATTTTGGTGTAAGTAAAACAGTTACACAGCTACAAAGGTTCTGTTATTGGCCAAGAATGCATGAAACCGTTTCTAGATATATTAAAGGGTGTACCATGTGTGTTAAAAGCAAGCCCACCAATAGAAAAATAGGCTTGTACACTCCACTTCCAGTTCCTTCTCGCCCTTGGCAAAGTGTTTCCATGGAATTTGTTGGGGGATTGCCAAAATCTAGAAAAGGTCACGATTATTTATATGTTATTGTGGATAAGTTCAAAAAAATGTGTATTTTAATACCTTGTAATAAGCAAGTTACAACTGAACAAACAAGGAAGTTGTTCTTTCAGCATGTATGGGTTCATTTTGGGTTACCCACTTCTATTGTATCTGATCGAGATTCTCGATTTGTTGGGAAGTTTTGGTCAAGTCTATGGGAATTGATGGACACCAGATTGAAGAAGAGCACAACATTTCATCCACAAATAGATGGTCAAATAGAGGTGGTCAATAGGACAGTGATCCAGTTTCTCAGAGGCTATTGCAGCAAGCATCCCAAGCATTGGGATGAACATTTGTGTTATGTGCAACATGCTTACAACCGTGCCAAGCACTCTTCTACTCAGAGATCTCCTTTTGAGACTTGTTTTGGTTTTATACCAAAGCCTCCCTTGGATTTTGTCTTTAGTAAAGACATAGCAGCTGATGGACACAATGATGTGGACAAAGCAACCAAGTTCATTAAACAGATCCAAGAAATTCACCAGGCAGTGCAGGAACAACTGGAAAGAAGCCAGGCCAAGTACAAGGCAAGGCATGACAAGCATCAAATTGAGCATAGCTTCCAAGTTGGTGATCAAGTATGGCTGCACATCAGCAAAGACAGAATGCAAGGTGAAGGTAAGAAGCTGAAACCAATAAGGTATGGACCTTCCAAGATACTTGAGAAAATTGGTGAAAACGCTTTTCGCCTTAATTTTCCAGCTTATATGCATATCTATTAAGTCGTTACTGTAGAAAACTTAAGACTGTATGAACCTTCATTTATTGAAGATCCTGAAGGGCAAAGTCAGTTGCCTTCTATTGATGATCTGTTGCTTGAATATCTCAATGAGTTGCAGGAAGACACAGTTCTGGACAGGAAGGTGAGAACTACGTGCAGAGGGGATGTTGAGTACCTGAGAATCAAACTCGAAGGTTCAAAACCAAGCAACGCACGATGGATAGAAATTGGGCAAGTGAGGAAGTTGTATCCTCACTTGATCGATGCTTAAAAACCAACTTTTGGTGGTCCAAAAGCTTTTCAGTGGGAAGCTGTGATCCAAAATGGATCCTAAAAACCTCTAAGTCTTTCAATACTTAAACACTATCGCAAAGGATAAACCTTAAGAATGGAGGAAAGCACTATCGGACGGGAAAAACATGAAGAAATGGTGAAAACAGAGTCTATTGGAGGCTTAAGCAACATCGCACAGGAGCCGTTGGAATAGACCGATCAACGGTCCAGATCTAATCGGCATATCACAATCGGAGGTGGCAAGTGGAGTTTATCGGAGCCAGCCATATGAAAATCATGACAACAATTAGTGCGAGTCAACGAGGATCGTCAATCAAGCGCGCAAATCAACGGTCCAGATTGACTCGCAGTATCGGATCACTAAAAACACAAGGAGGACTAACCGCGGCCCGAGGACTATGCGATATGCGATTACGATATATCGCATCACAACATCGCATTGTGACAATACAAAGGAGCGGGGCCGATACATATGCGACTTGCGATAGCCATACCCGACGGGTTTTATGGGTGCAAATTAATATATTTTGAGTTTCGGAAAAAGGGTTTTTCTATGTAATTTTGCATTTTCGTTAAATAAACGAAATATAAAGGGAATGCACCCGGAGCGATGAAACGGACCCGAAAGGTTTATACATGGATCTTGATATATTTTGAGTTCCGTAATGAGTGGGATTTCAGGCGGGCTTCAGGCATTAGACAGGCTCCGCCCAATCCCATACACTGGCCGACACGTGGCTTGGCACCAGAGAGAGAAAACCGCCTTTTCGGGCAGGTAATCTTCGTGTGCATAAGCTGCCCGAAATGAATATCAACCGTTGGATCAACGATCACACAGATCAACAGTGGACTTACAATAGCAACAAAAGGCGGATCCAAAAGGATTATAGGGCAGATTTGATGATTTTTGAAGTTCGATAGAAAGAGTTTTTGCGTCTTTTAGTGTATTTCTCTGTGTAAACAGGGAAACGTGTTCCCGGGGATTTCAACCGCACCAAAGGTCCTTTTCATTTAAAAACAAGTGGCCACCATACCTGAAGGCGTTTCACAATGATTGTTTAACGCTTAGAGGGGATTTGAATGGACAGAGGCTGGGAGCTAGAGAACTCGAAAGGGGAGATGAATAGACAAGCGCTAATAGGCTTAAAAGCCACTCATGTCAGAGACAGAGCAAACAGTGCTGAGGCAGAGAGAAAACAGAGACAAAGAGCGAGAGGGAGAGTTTGTGTACTCAGAAAGACTTAAGGGATTCAAGCAAAACCCTGTTGTTTGTTCCTGTTGTGTTGAGACTCAATTTGAGCTCACATTTGTAAAAACTCTGCTCTTGAAGACATAATAGAGAGGTCACTAAAAGCTGGACCAAGAGACATAGCCCAAGAGTTTTGGGTGAACTCCTTGATTATTTGTTGTGTTATGTGTGTGTGTCTGTTATGTTTCTCTAATTGCTCATTGTCTATATTATTCGCAACCTTTTTGATCCATTGCACTAAGTAATATAGGCAAATCCTGCACATGAGTTTGTAATACCATAATATTAATCTAAGATCTCATTTTCAGATCACAACGTAATTTATTAGAGTTTCATCAACATGAAAAATAGAGTAAACATAGAAATAAATAGAAACAAAAATTGTAGCTATGTTCATTATGGATGTAAGCAGTAATTGAATAAAGAGGGGGCCCTATCTCCATAGATGAGGCACCAACTAGAAATGAAATAAAATATGAATGCTCAACACACCATTAGAGGAAGTAGAGCATAAAGGAAATTAAATGGTAGAAATATAGAAAGTACAATAGAATAATTAGTTTTTGATTAATAATTCCTAGTTACTAGTTACAATTTACCCAGTTCAAGGAGAGCAGAGGGTTTTTATACAACATGTCATCTATCTAAATAAATCAAACAGGTAGGATGGACATCCATGAGAATCAAGATGTTCATCATGTTACACCATTTTTTTTAGGAAATGGTAAAAATGGGCATCAACGAGCTCAATGTCAGCGATTATAAATGTTATGGGGATTTATTTTTTATACAAGACTAGGGTATGAGATTTATATGTGTTATAGTAGTGATGAAAATAAAAATGACCTAGAAATAATCAAGGGGTTCTCTTTAGTTGGAGTTCCCAATTAGACCTCACACCATTTGTGATGAGAGACCCATCTAGCTTTTGGCTTGGTAACCATGCTTGTTTTTATGTGTGTGTTATGAGATATTACTAATCATCATAGAACTAAGGTGCTCTTATTAAGATAGAAACTATTACAAATGCAATAATCCATCTAGTATAACTTATATAAAAATGAAAGATATATGAAAAGAATGAGAAAATAACAACTTAGATCTGTAATCAAGGAAACAATTAGTTGATATCCTGGATAGCACTAGATGCTTAACTTATCTAAACAAAACACATAAAAATCAAACTTAAATCAATAAGCGCGTAATATAGAAAGATACACAACTTAAACCTTACACTAGAAATTACAAACCATTTCACAAATCATTCAAATAACTAGTAGTAATTCACCTCATAAGTACAAAAATGAATGTAGTTGCTTAAGAATAGCTAGAAATAAAGACACAATGCATGTCAAATTGATTTTTTGTAGTGGCCTCCAAGGGTTCTCTATATTATATGGCAAAAATAAAAAGTTACAAATTTCCTAGCTCTGGTCTAATGGGATTTCATAAAAGGATCAAAAGTTCTAATTATAATGAGTTTTACATTATTTATATGCTTGATTGGCAGCTACATCTTGAGACTGAAAATCTTCTCAAGACAAGTTACAACTCTTAACCTTCTTCTAATTTTCAATACAATTACAAAAACATTTTGTAAAACTCTTATAGTTTATGCACAACAATAACTTGCATCATGAAGTGGAACCTTTTGAATCACCTAGATATATTGCAACCATATCTCATAATGTGATTGAATTATTCCGATTATGATAATAAGTAAGCTCTCCATAATGACTTGATATTTTCAAGGGTACTTAGGGAGCTCTAGTAAATCTCTCTTTAGTGAGACCAAGAGAGAGTTGTGAATTGCTTGTTGCTTGGCTAGGTATACTAGTTATTGTTTGAGGTTTTCCTTAATAAGATTTATTTTGAAATAACTAAAGGATAATTACTTGGCATTTAAAACTTCATCCAATACCCTGCTCATCTTGTTAGCTGACCTGTCCACCCCTTGAGCTATAATGGGTGGTATCTTGTTCATTTTTATAATCCTCTAAGTTAGAAAGTAATGTTGTCTAGACGTTTCTACTAATCTAGAAATATCATTTTCCATCAATTCTTATGTCGTCATGGCCTAATTGATAACGAGTGATTCATATATCAAACTTTACTATTGATCCTGGGACATTTAGAAAAGGTTTGAGGATAATATTTGGCCACTCTTTGGAGCTATGGGCCACATTATTTGACTCACTTCGAAAGTGGAAGCAACTTTTCTTAGGCTTCTTACATGATCCACATATATGAGAACACCTGTTGAACTAAATACTTGTAGTGTTTTCGTACGTCTAAAATGAATACATTGTAATCCTCCATTTTGACACTTGTCTACTTCATAGCCTTTGTTTTGACCTTGAGCATATTCATTTATTGCTCTAATTTAATAATCTATGCATCCTTTTGTTTAATCTTATCTAAGAGAGCATTTGCATTTCTCTTAGTTTCTTGAGAGAAGGTTGTGCTGATGGAAGCGACTGTGAGAGGATCCTTTCTAGTGTTTGGCACAACAAGCCTCTCAATGATGACGTGTAATAGTGGTTTAAATGGTGTAACATCTGTCTTATTCATGTGCTCCACAATATTGTTCAGGGTATGATCAAAGCCAAAGCTATTTAAGTTGACCACCTTCTTCCTTTTGGCCTATATGATGCCTATCTTTGTTATCTGTGGGTGACATCTTGTAATTTCTGGAATTTTCAGACTTTCTGACCCAATTTTCATGAGAGCTAAACCTTCTTGAGCTAGTAGCTCTAGCTTTGTTTTTTCCGCCTAAACAAATTATTATTTGGCCTCAGCTTATACTTCATCTAGAATGTTTTTTTGCTCTTTTTATTTCTTTGTGGCTCTCTCAATCATCATTTACACCCTTGGAAATCCTAGGTTCAGATCAAAAATTGATCTTCCTCCTCTTTGAGATTAAGGAACCTTGAGCATTCTTTGGTCTCAGAGTATTATACCTCTTTAGGCTTTGAAAACAAGATAACAACATATTTTATCTTTTCCCAATAATTTAATAAATTAAAGCGCTCTATAAATACAACTATAATTCACATAAAAGCACACCTATGACATGAATGTAAATGGCTTGGAGGTTTTCCTCCTATGTGTTCCAAGCCTCTTAGCAATGTCTCCCTAAAATCATTAAAAACTAATAATCTAATTTAATTAGTTTTTTCAAACCTAATTAACTGATTCAAGCTCTAAAAAACATTATTAATATAATAAACATTATAAATATTTAACCACAAACATTTATTTAACATCAATAATTCAACTAATTAATTATTATTGAAACTTTTAGTTAAACATTATCATATTTGAAATCACAACAAACAATGTTTGAATAAATAACATTAAAAAATAAATAAATTTATTAAAATTACATCCAAATAATTTTAATTTATATAAACTTTAATTTCCAAAAAACAATAATAACAATAATAAATAAATAAATAATAATAATAATAAATAAATAAATTTATTTATTAAAATTACATTCAAATAATTTTAATTTATATAAACTTTAGTTTCCAAAATAATAATAATAATTAATAATTAATTAATTAAAATTACATTCAAAAAATTTTAATTAAAAAATAATAATAAGTAAATAAAATAAATAATAATAATAATAATAAAAGTAAAATAATTTTATTTATGAGCATTAGCAAACCTGTCAGCGCCATTCATTATCTTCCCTACCCTATCCTCTATTTATTGGTCCATTATTCACTGACTTTTTCACACATCTAATCCTGATGATGAACCACAGAGGTTGGTTCAAAACGTCGATACAATAAAATCATGAATGCGATGACTCTCGAAAATAACACTACACACCAATCAAATAGTTAAAAAAAAAAGAAGACAAAATGCGCGCAAAATGTATTTAACACAGTGTGTGATAAGACTTTAATCAAACAATAAGTCTCACCATCAACATCTTGGGAAATCAAAATGAATTTCCTTGTTGGAATGAAGGTGGAGCACTTGGTTGGACAACCTACTCCAAGCAATGATGAGGGTTGGGGAAGATGTAGTTATATTAATAACATATGTAATTAATGTAGATGTATCGAAAGTTCACGCAATACTTGTTTCCACAATAATGGATGAACTCATATGAATTTGAACACTAGTTTAAGTCAATCATCGGGTCTAAGTAGGATGTAGTTGCAACAATTGTAAATGCAACCACTATAGGTGTAGCTACAACAGATGCAATATTAGATGCTACAACAACAAATGTAGTGAGAGGAGGGGTTCGGTGATAAAGTGGTGCAAGGCAAATGGATGTGGGCATTATGGAAGGGTGTAAAGGAAGATGTATTGAGCATTGGAGGTGATACACACCCGCAAAGTGTACAATGGTGGGAAGCACCATACATGAAGAAATGGAAATTCTAAGCATAGTGGTGGAACCCAATGGAAGGAATTCACATGAATTGTGGACTGAATGGGACATGTGAAGGACGAAATTGGGTGGGCAAAGAAATTGGAAACAATGGAACTTGCATAGACATTTGTGATATGATTCATCATTACAAAAACATAAAATTCAACCAAACTAAGATAATGAGAATGACATTAAAATTAGATGTATCAAACATATGCTACCTAGGTAAGAGGTGATTTGTGTAACACTCCCCCACCCACTTGGACTTTTTAGGCTAAATGGGAGGTGTTATTTATAGTTAACCCAAACTCCATGGTCTCATTATGGAAATGGGGTTACAAAATTTCCTTCTTTCCCAAAGTTTGTGGAGTCAACTTTGGACAACACCATCGCATCTAACTTGTTGAGAGCTTTTCGACAATATAAATTTTATTTCAATATGACCTCTAGATTGAAATTTATGCCCATTTAAAGATCGTCCAATCAAACAATGACACATGGCACATGCTGTAACCCTAGAGACAACTTCTGCTTGTAGGGAGTCAATGTCCAGGACATCACTCAACATTCATAAAAAAAGATTGGATGGGGATGTATTATTATTAAGTGCAATGGAAACTTCAATCCTAGAGTTATTACTTATGATTAGAATGGCCAATTTTGGGGGTTGCAGATTTCAAACTGATTATGATGGAAAGAAGCAGAGTAGAAGAAACAAGGTTTTAATCAATTGAGCAAAACAGGATTCAAGATTTAAACCTTGAAAATGAAAGGGCAAACAAAACTAGAAAACAATGACTATATGAATGAATTTCCTTGAAAGATAGAGCACACTCAAGGTGTTTTATTAAACTACATGTACCATATGAAACAAATAGTCACATAGGTAAATCTGTAATTTAAGACTTTAAGTAATCCTGCTACTGCATACATAAGTTTTAGTGGAAGAAAAATATTTTATGGAACCGTAATGCACAAAGAAGAATAAAACATTGTACACTTTGCTAAAAACTAGAATCAATTTGATTTGCATTGACTTGTCTCTAAAAAGGTAATTACATTACACAAGTACAAAATCTCCAAATCTCCAAACCCTTTCTCAGTGGTTCTTTTGGACTTATTTCCCAAATAAAAAAAATTATCTTTTCAATTACTAATGTAATTGGAAAAACTATTTAACTGATTATCTTTAAACAAAACATTAACAAGTCTCTTCAAAATAGTTGCATACAATTTTTTGTCATACTTTTAAGAAGATTAAACATAAAAATTAAATAAGTCTTCAAAATTGTTGTGTCTTGGTTCCACTTGATCCACGTTCCACCAAACGAGTTGCATTGCCATTTTATGATATTAGCTCTATACACCTCAATCGCTCTGCTTCGTTGGGATATGGGTAAGCTACCATTTCTTTATAAGCTATATCCAAAATTGTATATTTTTCATAGTTTGGCTTGGCCAAAAATAAGATTTTTACTTGCCATAAGAGCCAAAAGTCTCGTTGCAGATAATTGAAGATGTTTAAACCCCTCAGAAAACCTGATAAACCCAAAACTTTGTTAAACTTGTTATTTTCAACCACCAGGGAATTCATATACACTTCTCGAGGGAGCAAATTGTCATGTTCATCCCAGAAATATGGAAGCCCAAAACTCACCGACTTATAAAACTTGTTATCAAACGTTGAGATGCTATTTTTAACATTTCTACACTGAATTTGGGCTTGATTTTTAAGAGAATTCTTCCTTAATATTTTCCTTATCTCAGCAACTATATGGGACTTTTCTGCAACTTCTAAAGCCCTTAGTTCATTCCGATTTCTATCATTCAAATATCTAATGATATGATTGGCCTTTTGAACTTTGTCACCCAACTCATTTCTAATTTGCTTTACAACATGTGTAGATTTGATAAGTAAGGCTTTTTGTTCTCCAATATTGCTAATATATCCCCTACTTGTTTTCATATCTTTTTAATTTCATCCCAAATTAGCATTTACCCTCCACTAAGGGCACCTCCCCTCTGAGTTTGGTCTTCAATTTATTTATCTCATCCAATGTTGTCAGTCTCTTAGCTGGCAATTTGTTTTTGCATTCCTCTGCAACTTTCAATAATTCTTCTTTACATTTTAATTCACCCCTTACTGCTGCTATCTCATCTAATTGAGATTGCATGATCTTTTGTGCATCACTTAGTTTCATTCTAGTAAGTTTAGGATCTGAAAAGGATTTGGCAAACTGCTCAAAAGGATCCCAAGGAGTCTGGTCACTTGAAGAAGTAGATCATGAGACTATGTTGACATGACTCTTCATAGCTTGATCCAAGTCTTGAACAATTTTTTGCAATTGAGAGATTTCACTATTTATTTGAACACTCACTTTTAACAACTATTCTTTTTCTCTTTCTACCTATACCAATTCAATTGTTTGGACATGATTTGCCCCTAACATCTTCAATTGCTTTTTCAAAGCCTGCATCTATGTTTCCTTATTTTGTAAAAGAGTCTTAATAACATCTTTGTCTATATGATCAACTCACAATTATATTATTAGTCCCTTGTACTCTTCAATTTGCATATACTTAGCTTTGGTGTTGACTTTCTCTTGTTTCAACTAGTCAATCACCTTTTGGAGTAATTTTTTTCACTTTAGGCATAGCTAAGGCAATTTTAGTAATTTCATAATATAACATCTCACTAGCTTGTTGATGTAATCCAATCCTATCAGAAAGAGGAATAACATTCACATTAATTGAGAGATCTACTACTTTAAAATCAAGACCACTCTATATGATTTGAGTAGTACGGTGAATTAGAGACAATTTCAATTGATTCATCTCCACATCCATGGTTGAAAGTAACCTAGTTCGAGTTGACTGTGATCCAATCTGAATCATTAAAATTCCTTTGCCTTTTTGCTTCTTTCACATATTTACTGATAGATCTACTACATAGACTCCATGCCACTAGGAGAAAAATTTGTTTTTCCTTCTACCATTTCACCTGATGATGACGTAGGCCAATTTGGGTTCAATAATTCAATCTGGAAGGAAGGTCCCTTAGATGGTGATGCTTTCAATTGGATATCTTGGATTTCAATTTCCTCCTCTTCAATTCATGTCTTATTTCCTTCATATTGCTCAGCCATTTCAATTTTAGATCGATCTAATATACACCTTTCAAACTATTTTCTTTAAGTATAGGAGTCTCCACAACAATAGTATGCTGGTCCTCTGCCATTACTGTAGCTTGTGCTTTAAATGCTTATTCATCGATCCATGGATCTTTATTTGCTAACTTCTCAAGATATGGTCTTCTATCATGTTCATATGACAATGAACCAATCTTAACTCTCTTGTTTGAAATGACATGATATGGATCATAGTGTCAAATTCCCCCTTAGTGAAATCCATATTTTCTAACATGTTCTCTATTTCTCCCCAAGCCTATATGGTATTGATAATAAAAGGCCCCATTGTCTTCTGAAAGCTTAAAAGTAATTTCTTTATGCCTTGAAATAACATGAATCTAATCTACATTAAAACTATGTCTAGTGAACCCCATTGCAAACATTCTCATGGGTAAGAAAATAAATAGCTGATATGGAGGAATATTTGCACCATATAATGTAATCTTAGTATAGTTCTAAAAATAAATCAATCTCCAACCCTAGTGTCTAGGTTGAGTTACAAATATCATTTTATTTCGAGTAAAATCCTTAGTGGAGGTTGGTCATTTAAAATAGTAAAAACAATGGACATGAAGGTACACAGATATTAAGAAAAGCCCTGGTTTGAATCTTTCTTTCTTGCAACATTGGTCCAATCAACAACAAATTTTGGTTGGCCTTGGGCATTTAGGATATTGAGATTCATATGAGCAAATTTAACTGCATGAGAGTATAAAGTTAAATGCATAATATAAGATGGAAATATAAAGTATTTGGGTTTTGAAAATGAGAGAGATGAAAGTTGATGGTCTATGATATATAAATATGAATGTCTAGGGTAACCCCAAGTTGTATCATCGAACTAAAAAAGACCAAAGTCTTCTCACTCACATGTTCAACATTATACTCTCCCAAAATACATGAAATAACTGCTAGAGTCTGCTAAGCAATTTCAAAGAAGATTGCTAGAGGATAGCTAATGGCTTATTGAGGAATTGTGGCTCCAGAAAGTAGCAAAAGCTTTAAAAAGGGGATAGGGATTTGTAGTTTTGCAACAACGTTTCAATAGCGAAATGATGATTTTCACTAATTGGAAATTGAATTACATTCTGGATCAATTTTGCGATAATTTGGATAACAACATGACCCTCTTTTGAGATGAGAGAGCATTTGGAGGGAATGTAACTAAAACCGCACCAACTGGGGAATTCTAAAAAACCATAAGTTTGGGGCACAATGGTAGAACATAACCCTGATTGAACTATGTGAAACAAGTCATTAGATTGACTAACATGCCATACAACTTGTTCCCAGATTGGCAATATATTGAGATGACAATGTGTGTAAAAAATGTCAGCTTCTCTATCGTGCAAAGGCACGTTTTCAAAAATACAATCTAAATATTGAAAAATTACACATTATACATATAGCGGAGTGCATGTTTTGCATATATCATTAAAAAATACAAACTCTCTCTCTCTCTCTATATATATATATAGATTTGGATCTATCAAAGAATGAGAATGATGCAATTCTTTTTTCCAAGAATGAAATAGATGTAATTTTTTTCTTTCAAATTTTACACGGTAGAAGAAATTTACACAATTTTATTTATTTATTTATCTAGAAACATACTATACTCTAATTATGTATATGTCACATGTCTTATTAATATTATTAAATATAGAGTATATTAAAAACAACATACTCTATAATTCAATATTTAATAAAGCATGTGACACAATGTCCATACACCATTAAAATACAATGAAATAAAAAAAAAGATTCATTATTTAATTCATACTATTAAATTTACTTAATTATTTTATCAATATATTTTTAATTTTATAAAAAACCTATAAAAACCAAATATACTCCATTATTTAATAATATTAATAAGACATGTCACATATACATAATAATACTAAAATAAAATAAAAATCCACCATTAAAAATGAAAAAAGTAATCATAATACTAATAATAAATAATCAACCTGTCAAAAATTTCTATTTCTGTTTTGTTTCTTTTTAATCCCTCCATATGTTTCATAAATTTCATTTAAGATATATTTCTGACCTTTTAACCCAAGAGAAGGAAGCTTTGTCTTCTCATTCATTAGGTGCCAACAGTAGGCCAAGGGAAACATACTCTCGTGCATCAGACAGTGAGCGACGATTCTGTGGTTGATATGGACAAAATGAAGAATGCAATCTTCCATTACTAGACGGATCCACGAGTAAATTTGTCCAATGGTGCAAATGTAGATCTCGGACAGTAAATTTTGTAATGGCGCTCTCGTAACTTTCAACAGAGACAATGCCTTTTTTAAGGGTGTGGAGAAAAGGGATTTTTTGGATAATGAAAAGGCAAGGCCATCGAACATAGTAGGCCCACTTGGTGGTCACAATCGACACCCTGTAATCGTGCAGTGGTACCCACGGATAATGATATAGGGGAGATTAAGCAAGCTTTTCGCAACACCCGGCGCGGATATCTTCTTGCGTCTCTTTCCTCAATGCCATCAGCCCAGTCTTAATCTGGACAGTCATGAATTTTTCTTTTAGAAATTTTCGTTCCCAGGAACGAATCCGATCTGGTAATTTCTTTTGATTCTATAATTCGAAATCCGTCGAAGCCCTTTCTTTCAATGGCGTTTTACAGTACGAATGTCGATTTCCGTTGCTTCGGGTTACATTTTCTGAGGATCTGTATTGTTTGTTGCAGTAATTTGATGTACTGTGAACTGTGAGTGACATCCTACGACAGTAATTTTGAAATTTAAATCGGATCTGGTTAATAGATAGAGTGCCGAGATGAATGACAAGTTTCCTTTGGGAGATCTTATGAAAGGCCATTTGGGTTTTAGCTTGAATTTGCATCCTATCCAGCTATTTGTAGGGTTTGCGGCCGACCGACTTCTGTAACCTTTGGTAAGGGAAATAAATTTGGCAGGGCTTATCTCATTTGGAGCAATGTTTCGGCGAGACAGAGACCGGGACAGAAATAGAGATAGAGATAGAGTCAGGGATCAAAATGGAGCTTCTCAATGCGGGCAAGTGCGGATTCTTGTTGTTGGAGATTCAGGTACATTCGTTTTTTTTCTTTCTTTTTCTTTCACCTGAATTCTTGGTTAGACAATGTCTTAGGGCAGCTTCGTTAAGGCAGTCAAGGTATGCTGCATGGTCTCTGTTAATCATAAATTCTTGACAGTTTATTGAATCCTGCAATTCTTGAAGTACCTCTTGTCACGGCTTCAAAAAACCATATGTTGTTATGCATTTTCAAGCAAGTCCATAAGGGCCCTCATCTCAATGTGCCGAGAGAAGCGAGGTATTTTGCGGTCCGGGTAGGGGGAGATCTTCATAGCAGACATCTTATTTTCTTGAGTACCAAAAGTGTGAAAAAAGGTTGACCACCTTGGGTTTTTTGATCCGTCTGGCTGAGCTAAATAGTTCCATGTTTAAGGTTGATCTATGCTGGTATAAATCTCTTAGGTGATGAATGCATTAACAATTTGAGGGGGGGCTATTAAAGGAAAGGCTTTAAGGAGGAGGGGTTATCAGGGATTAAAACGGGGATTTAATTATTAAATATGGTTTAGGAGTTCGTCAGATTACCAAAATCGAGGCAGAGTTTGTAGCTTAAGGCAGGGGTTAGCAACATGGAAAGGTTTATAAATTAGTGAGTGTTATCTCGGGGGATTCTATATTAATTGTGAACTTAGCGGCAATGAATTAGATCTGGAAACTCTAAGACATGCTCGAGGAAAGGGGGAAGCCTGTTTGATTCTTTAAAGAAGTTATACTCATGGTAGAAGAGGGGATAATAAGCTGACCAATAAGATGGCAAATGAGGGTGTGAAACTGAGAGCAATAAAACTAAAAGGCGAAATCTAGCGCTTGCCTAGCGTGGATACAGAATAGGGATATGTGTACTGATTTTTTTAGTAATCCTTGATTGACAAAGTAGCTGGGGTTCATGGGTGCAAGTATGGGGATGATATGCCACTTCTGAAATTAGGATGTGGTGGTTGCAAGGGTTTGTCACATATTAAATATATATATATATTTTTTTGGTTAAAGTTTAAAACAAAATTATAAGTTTGCAAAGGTGGAAAAGCTTAAAACATAAAATAAGATGACTCTTTGACTAATGATATTATAAGACTCAACAAGCATAATTCATTAGCCATTTTACACTTAAAACTAGTAAATAATAAGATCATAACAATGATGGGTCGAAATTTTGTAGGAGATTCAAATTTCAAAATCTAAATGTTCAAACATGAACACACAAAATGCTTAATGGCATTTGCTTGTTGCCATAATTTATAAATTGATGATAGCGATACAAGATAGGAAAGTCAGGAGTCAGAAGTCTTCTACCACGCTTGCATGGTCTACATCTTTTAGACATTTAGTGAAGATGCTCTCTATGTATTTGTTAGTCTCTAACAACTAGCTCATTTGTTGGGTTTCTAAATGTAGACAACTAAACAAGGTCATCTAGTTTGTTCTCATCCATACATATAACAACATTTGTGAATTGGTCCCATTTCTTAGAAGGACTTTCCTTGTACGTTCTCTCTTTGAGTAAGAAGTCAAAGGGTATAGTGAATGTAGGCAATAATTCTTTTGATGATATTCTTATGTTTCTTAATGCTGAAGATGAATAACAAACAATATACTGGAGAATATGATGATAAAGCCCTTTTACTTCATTAAATCATAAGTCCTTAGGGTAGGCAAACACGAGACAATCCTTGATGGAAGGATAAACCCCTGTTCACTTGCTTCTTTGAGGGGGAAACCTCCAAATGAATACTACTTCAATACAATATCAAACTTGATAATTACCTATTATGCCTTATTTAAGAATAATCAACGTAGTGGACCTAGTCCACATTATATTAAGCGGTCACCATACCTATACTTTTATTAACTCTAATGGGTTGTTAGGCCCCCATTTCATCACTAGGGAGGGTCCTACCACTCCATCCCTTTTTGAGAAGCATATTGGCTTTAGAGTTTGTACTTATACTCTACATCCATAAGCTAGTGTGCCATGTACAGGTGCTATCTTGTTAATCTTAGATAATAACGGTATGTTTTATGCTTAAGCACAATTTACTTCAATGTTCCTTTAGCAACCCAATGAAAATTTCCAATTATATCCAGTAGCAATCACATTAACTTACAAACATTGACAGTAAATGCAAATAGAGCATAAATCATATGCAAAAGGCAAGCCAAGACAAGAGGACACAAGATGTGGCAGATGCCAGGTACAAACCCCAATGTGGGGAAACCCTTTGATCAAATCTTCTTATTATTCTTCAATAGTTCAGCAGAGAGAGAGTACAAATATCATAAATATAAGCCCAAAACAGATCTGCCAAATCAATAGTCAAACCATTAGTCAATGCAACCCTAACCAGAAAGTCAACAGTGGTCAAAACTGCCCCAAAACGTCCTCCAAATAGTTCGGTCAACAACGGTGCAATTCGGCCTTCCAAGAGAGTCAACGTTAGCCCAAAACAATTCGGTCAAACCTAGTCAAAGGAGAGAGGAACACTGTTATAATTTTCAGCAATCAAATTTGAAGTCAACACTAGTCAAACTGTCCCAAATTCCTTGATTTTTGTGCCAATAAATGCGGCCTAGAGAAATCAAAATCATGGCCCAAAAACCGAGGTCAATGCTGGTCAAATCCCCCTTGGTCAACTCTCTGAAACTTCGGCGTGTTTTGACCTAGAAAAACTCGGTCTCCTGCCACACATGCGAAGAAGAGAAACTGCCTCTAAGAAGTACGAACCAAATAAGAGAAGAGAGAGATGATGAGATGTATGATGAGTGAATGTCCAAATGAGGGAAGAGTCACTCCTATTTATACAATTTGTTGAGGGTGCGGAGACCCAACCATTGGACTTCATGAGGCTACATTTGACTTAGGCTGACCTTGACAATTTGTCCATAAGAAGAATAAATTCATAATTCCATTTCTGCTTGTCAAAATGAGATGATCTTTATATCAAAATTGTACCTCTTCGAAAGAGGAATCCAATGCAATAATTATCTCCATCATATGAACTGTTCTAAGGTGGAAGTTGGCCCTAGTTGCCAATTTTAACAGTCCCTCTCAATTAGGGAGAATTCCACTCGCCAATCCATCATCATGCCAACCTTTCATCCTGAACCATCATGCCATCATTGCTCTGCTTTGCTGAACCATGAAGTAATAATGAAGAAGAAGTGATTGAGTGTATCATAATCATACTGTTCTTCACTGACTAAAGTCAGTCGTTGATCCTAGATCAAGTTGTTGAACACCAGGCATCCTAGTCATAGGGAGTATGATAGTAAACGACACGTCCATCAATAGTGATATGGTCCCTAACTAGCTTTTCCCAACTCATTGGCTAGATGAGAGGTACTTCCCATGAGTCCTAGTCTCTATGGGTAGGATGTGTGTCAGGGCATTAGTAGGAGAAGGTGAACCACTCATCTTGCTCATACGCCATAGGAGAAGTTGAACCACTCACCCTACATACATGTGTCGGGGTAGGGGAAGTTGAACCTCTCACCCTACACACATGTCAACCATAATGGGGTATCACAAGCGAAGGTGAACCACTCACCTATATACAACGCACCATTAGGGGAAGGTGAACTACTCACCCTATGGTCACTCATAACTAGCTCCAAGAAATACCCCATGCCCCCAGGAGCTCCTAGAGCTTTGAGTTCAACTCATACGGCACCCTCATAAGAGGATCGCTCCATGACTCCAAGTCTCTCTCGGAAGGTTAAGAATTTGACCTTCCCGAGAGGCTTCGTGAGAATGTCAGCAACTTGCTAATATGTCCTGATGTGTGGGAGCCTAACTATTCCTTGTTGTACCATATACCGGATAAAGTGGTACTTGATATCAATGTGCTTGGAGCGGTCGTGGAACACGAGATTCTCTGATAGACGAATCCCACTCTGGTTGTCGCAAAAGATCACAGTGGTATCTAGCACGTCTTCAAATAGCTCACTGAAGATCTTTCTCAACCAAACTGCTTCACAACAGGCCATACTGGCAACAATGTATTCGGCCTTGACAGTGCTTAGTGCAATCGATTTCTGCTTCCTGCTCATCCAAGATATAGAAGCAGACCCCAAAGAGAAGCAACACCCAGACGTGCTCTTATGATCTACCACACTACCAACCCAGTCGACATTTGTATATCCATGTAGCCTCAAACTCTTGGCTGTATATCTTAGTCCATAGTGGATTATGCCCTGGAGATATCTCAAGAGATTCTTGGCAGCAATCTAATGAATGTGATGAGGCTCAACCATATAATGACTCAATTTGTTCACAATGAAGCATATGTTAAGACAGGAGTTAACCAAAAACAATAGGGCTCCCACAAGTTGATGATACTCGGTAGGGTTCGCCAATCCGGGTCCAACAACACTTCCACATAGCTTCTTAAAGTTGAGTTTCATTAGAGTAGTCACGGTCTTGCAGTCTACCATCCCACATCTCTCAAGTAGCTTCACAATATATTTTCCTTGGGAAAGGAAAATCTCACCTGGCTTTTGCCAGACCTCCAACCCTAGGAAATAATGCATCAGTCCTAGGTCCTTCATCTCGAACTCGGAAGCCAACTCCTTTTTGCATTGATGAATGAGAGGGCCATCACATGTCAGAAAGAGATATCCACATAAAGGACCAGAATGAGAGGTCTGTCCTTTTCAACCTTGAAGTATAGGTTCGGGTCAACATCACTTCTTGTAAATCCCAACTTCATAAAATAGCTATCGATTCTCTCATACCAAGCCCTAGGGGCTTGCTTCAACCCATAGAGGGCTTTCTTCAACCTGCATACATGTGTCTCACGATCTTGAACCTCGAACCCCTCGGGTTGTTCCACATACACTTCTCTTTAAACGAACCATGAAGAAGGCAATTTTGACATCCATCTGGTGAAGGTTCCATCCTTGTGAGGCAGCAAGGGCTATGATCAAACAGATGGTGGTATATCGGGCAACTGGGGCAAATATCTCATTGTAGTCTACTCCTTCCTTTCGAGAGAAGCCTCAAGTTACAAATCTGGCCTTGAATTTCTCAGCACTCCCATCAACTCCATGTTTGATCAAGTAGAGCCATTTCGAAGTGACCACAAACTTGTCCTTGGGTCTAGGAATCACATCCCAGGCATCATTCTTTATGATTGACTCATACTCTTCGTTCATCGCATCCTTCCAAACCTGTTGCTTCACGACTACTTCGAATGTACAAGGCTTAGACTGTACAATGGTACTCATGGCAGCTAAGTATCCTTGGTACCTATTCAGCTTCTTGCTTTCACGAAATGTCCCCCTTGGTGCAATGTGTTTCTCGACATCTTCAAGAGTATCTTGCCATAAAGGCCTTTTCCTTGAAGTAGAGGGCTCACAAGGAGGTGGATCAGTGGGGTCCATTGGACCTTCAACATTGGGCATTGGTTCATTAGACGAAGGTTCATCCTGCTTTTGTGCATCAACATCATCATTGGCCTTCCTAGGAATATTAAGATCTCGAATCTTTCTAAGAGCAGAATCTTCATCAAATTGTGACAATGACTTAATTCCACTTCCCTTTGACCAGACATAGATTCTATATGCCTTCGAAGTTTCACTGTAGCCCACAAAGGTTCCTTTCTTTCCAGATGCATCTAGTTTGTTTCTTTTCTCTTTTGGCACATGAAAGTATACGGGACAACCAAAAATTCTAAAATTAGAAACATCAAGTTTCTTACCGGTGAATACTTCTTCGGGTGCCTTGAAGTCCAAAGCTTGATGTGGGCATCGGTTTTGGACATACACAACGGTGTTGGCAATTTCTTCCCATAAGAACTTCGGAAGACCTTGATCATGAAGCATAGCCCGGGTGGCTTCAATGATAGTACGATTCTTTCTTTCGGCAACACCATTTTGTTTAGGAGTATATGTGGTGGTAGTCTCCCTCTTAATGCCTGCTTCTCTCCAAGAGTCTTTGAATTCATTAGACTCATATTCGGTCCCATTATCGGTTCTCAGTGTTTTGATCTTCTTTCCTGTTTGATTCTTGACCAAGGCTTTGAAGGAACAAAACCATTTGAATACTTCATTCTTCTTCTTTAAGAAGTAGATCCATGTCTTGCGAGAGAAATCATCGACAAAAATAGCGTAATACAAATATCCACCCAAAGATGTCATGCACAACATACTTGATAGACCAGAATGGACCAATTGAAGAATATCAGTGGTTCGAGTCTCACTTGAGGGGAATGGTCCCCTTGTATGTTTTCCAGCTTCACATCCTTGACAAACACCTTCATGATTTAAGTTGAATTCGGGCATCCCTGTCACCATCTTCCTTACATTGGAGGCTAAAATGAAGATGAGCAAATCTTCGGTGCCATAATTCAGATTGAAGAGAAGTGTGACAAATCATTGCTCCCAACGGATTTCCTCCAACTTGATAGAGATCTTCAACCCTGAATCCAAGAGTGAATGAATCTCTTGGGTTCCTTTGCCAAAGATGAACCTTCCCATCAATGAATGTCACCTTGAAACCTTTATCTTCATTGCAGAAATAGAAACCAAGTTCTTTTTCAAGTTAAGTACATATAACACTTCTTGTAGGTGAAGTGTTTGACCTTGATTTAAGTGAAGAGTAATGGTCCCAATTCCTTTCACGAGATAAGTGGCATTATTCGTCTTCTTTTCAACCAAGTTTGAGAGAGCTTCTTTGTACCCAGTGAAGTGCCTTGAGGCACCACTATCAATCAACCACTAATCCAATGTATTTGGAGGAGAGGCGGTGGAGAGGGAAGAAATAAGAATAATTTCTTCTTGCTTTGCAATATTAACTTCATCATACCTGGAGTTTCTCGACTTCTTGGGAGGACGACCACCTCCATTTTGAGCAGCATGAGCATTTCTCTTTCCTTTGTTATTGAACCTGTTGTTCCTTTGATTGCCATTGCCCTTGAAGTTGTTATTATTATCATCATCCCTTGGAGTATCCTTCTTGTGAGGACACTCTCTAGCTAAGTGGCCAAACCTATTACAATTGAAGCATCTTCCTTTCCTTCCTTCTTTGAATCTCGGCTTGAACCCTTGTCCTTGATTCCTTGGACCAACATTGTTCCTTTTCTTAGAATGAGTGGAGAAGGCAGTAGGATTGTTTCCATTTGAGGGCTTGTCTCTTTCCATCATCCTTATTTCTTCTTGAGTGCATCTGGCTAATAGCTCATCAAATCCCAGAATCCTGTCATTGTTGATGATGGTAGTGTTAAACACATCCCAATCTCTTGTAAGGCCACCAAGAGCAATAAGAGTAAGCTCCCTATCACCAATGACTTCACCAATAGATAGGAGATCATTCTTGATCTCGGTAATCTTCATGAAGTAGGATTGGATGTATTCTCCTCTATCCATCTTGATGTCTTTCAACTTGTTCTTGAGAAAGATAACTTGATTTGCATTATTTACTTTGAACATCCCAACCAACTTGTCATACATCTCCTTAGATGTTTCCAAATCAGAAATATAGGCAACCAAATGCTTATGAATGGAATCAACAATAATCTTCTTAGCTTTAACCTCACCTTTCTTGTACTTGGTTTGTGCAACAACAGATGCATTTGAAAGAGGCTTTGTTATTTTTCCTTTGACATGGTCCATGGCATCATTCTCTTCCAAAGTCAAATCCAAAGTCATCTTCCATGCATGATAGTTGGGTTTGTCCTTGAGCTTGTCCTTGGATTTGAAGAAAGATGTAGTCGTTATTGGGACTAGTCCAAGTCCTTGTCCATTAGCTTCCCTTAGTAATTGCTTAGCTTCACTCTTGCTTGGGCTTTGTCTTCACCTAAGCTTTGATACCATGTTAATTTTAGATAACAATGGTATGTTCTATGCTTGAGCACAATTTTGCCTCAATGTTCCTTTAGCAACCCAATGATAATTTCCAATTATATCCAGTAGCAATCACATTAACTTACAAACATTGATAGTAAATGCAGATAGAACATAAAATAATATGCAGAAGGCAAGCCAAGACAAGAGGACACAAGATGTGGCGGATGCCAGGGACAAACCCCAATGTGGGGAAACCGTTTGATCAAATCTTCCTATTATTTCTCAATAGTTCAGCAAAGAGAGTACAAATATCATAAATATATGCCCAAAACAGATCTGCCAAATCAATAGTCAAACCGACAGTCAATGCAGTCCTAGCCAAAAAGTCAATGGTGGTCAAAGTTGCCCCAAAATGACCTCCAAATAGCTTAGTCAACAATAGACCAATTCAACCTTCTAGGAGAGTCAAAGTTAGCCCAAAACAATTCGGTCAAACCCAGTCAAAGGAGAGAGAAACATTATTGTAATTTTTAGCAGTCAAATTTGAAGTCAACCTAAAGTCAACGCTGGTGAAACTGTTTCAAACTCCTCGATTTTTGTGCCAATAAGTGCAGCCTAGAGAAATTAGAATTATGGCCCAAAAACCGAGGTCAACGCTATGAAACTTTGGTTTGTTTTGACCCAAAAAAACTTGGCCTCCTGCCACACATGTGAAGACGAGACGCTGCCTCCAAGAAGTACGAACCAAATAAGAGAAGAGAGAGATGATGAGACGTGTGATGAGTGGATGTCCAAATGAGGGAAGAGCCACTCCTATTTATATAATTCATTAAGGGTGAGGAGACCCATCCATTGGGCTTCATGAGACTACGTTTCACTGAGGCTGACCTTGACAATTTGTCCATAAATTCATAATTCCATTTATGCTTGTCAGAATGAGATGCTCTTTATATCAAAATTGTACCTCTTCGAAAGAGGAATCCAATGCAATAATCATCTCTATCATATGAGCTATCCTAAGGTGGAAGTTGTCTTCCTGTTCTTTATATAGTGATACCATACATACAAAAGCATGATATCAATATCATATATATTTCTGAGGAAGGGCTGAGAAGCAGGAGCCACATACATATCTAGGACCAACCAAACTATACAACCATAGACTGTTCTACGATGCGAAGCAAGGAACAATGTGAGAGTTGATGCAATATTATAGAGAAACAAAACACATTGATGGCAACAACATACGTATATACACTTTGAATCGATTGTACAAGCTATGGCTATGGTTATGTTACATCAAACTCACTCCATATACAATAGTGTTGAGACTTTCATATACACCAGAGCCGAGAGCAATAATGGAGTCAAGAGCGATTTATGCAACAATGGTGAGATCAACATACATACCATAGAGTAAGGTGGTAGCCACAAAGATTCAAAGCCATACTTAGAGTTGCAATATTGATCACTGTGATGATTGTACTGTGAATTAAAGAGATGCCAAGGCTATGTATCGAAGACTGATGCTAAGACGGAAGGCAATGCCAAAACTAAGAGTGATGGTAAGATTGAGTGTGTCGAAGTTTGGTACCAAGACGGAAGGTGATGTCAAAACTGAGAGCGATGCCATGCATTGACCACATTGAGTTACTGTCACAACGTGATGTATTGACCTTGACGAATCAAGAGCAAACAACATATATATATATCTGTGTGTGTGTGTGTGTGTGTGTGTGTGTGTGTGCGAGTCATAATATACCGAGTCTATCCAAGGTCGAGCAGAGCCATGCTTTGACCACAACAAGTTATTGTCATAGAGTGATGCGTCGTCCAAAATGACCCATACAAAAATGTCACGGAGCCTTAGGTGAAGTAATACAAACTGCAAGTCATAGAGAAGGTACCATTGCACAAATAATGAGCCAGAGAGATAACCCAGAAAATGACAACTATGATCCATAGATAGAATACGAGCCTTTTAATGAAAACTATTCAATTCGAAATCTCAAATCTTCCCCTTTTATTTTTTATGCTCTCAATCCAATGAGTTACACGATTTCTCTTTATATATAATTCGAGGGGGAGTAACTGACATTATAACTTGGAGGGAATTTTCATTTTTGTTTTGTTTTGTTTTTAACAATTACCTGCCCAAGTAATTTGTGATCACATGGGTGCCATAGTGATATTAATAATAATGTACTTTCTTCCAATTGATTATAACTTTGGGCTTCTTTTGGGGCTATGGGGAAATTCATCCCATAACTGCCCAAAATTCAACACTCCCTCTTAGTTAGGGAGGAATTTCCATCCTCATCATGAGTCTCGTCTAGGATGTCTTATTATAACGAATATTGAGTGAACATATCTCGATCATAAGGAAGGCAGGACAGTTAAATCGATGATGAGACCCATCTCATATCATCTTAGGAAAGAAGAGAAATCCATTACCAATGGTAAGGGAGATTAGACCTCCAAATCCTACAAGTTCGGAAGACATATCCCACAACTACATCAATAAGACATCTCACTCGACCTTAGATCATCAACTGAACAATCTTGATCTAATAGAAGAAGAAGAAAAATCATCATAGGGGAGCCCAACTCAACCCATAACAACATAGAAGAGCTAAGCTTAATCTGGAACAACATTAGGGAGCCTTTCTCAACCTCGAACCTTATACGGGAACCCAACTCAACCCTCTATACAATATCCAATATGCCAAGAAAAGACAAATCTAGAATTTGTCCCAAATGTCTCGTCATCAAATCATGTCTTATCTTGGCTCAACTTGATCCATTGAAGCATTCTCGAATCCAAAAGAAGAATCTCCATAGGGGAGCACACAACTACCATCCTATATAACTGTCGGCGGGGAGCCAATGCTACTACTCGGAAATCATCACCATCGGGGAGCTATAGCTACCACCCGGAAATAAAGACAACGGGCAAGTTCAAACCTACCCCAATGCATAGGGATCACACTCTATCCCAAAGTCCCTGACAATAGGTGAGATCAACTTATTGGAGGTAAGGATCACATTCTACCCATTGTCCTTGATCATTCATCTTAACCCCAAAGAGTTAGATGGTAGAACACTTGCATCCACCAACTTGGGTGAGATCCACATACTGCAAGGGGTAGGGATCACACTTTATCCCAAGTCCCTCATCCCATTGGCCAAATGGGGAGGTTATCCCATAGAGTGAGAAGAATGCTAACTGGGGCATACTCTGACTAGGGAAGATCCCAGGTCTCTACACCCTATCAGTCAGAGGTCTCTCATCCCCAGGAGCCCATTAACTCCATCCCTCACCCTGGATCTCAACCAAGGGGGAAAAGCACTGCTCAATGTTCTTGATTAGTGAACACCCTCATCTAAAGGGTCACATCCATCAATCCACGCTGCTCTCTGGAGATCTGGGAATGTGATGGGGCATCTTTATAACATTTCATATCTGACATCGACTCCAAACAACTAATTGCAATCCTTTTGAGCAACAATTCTTTGATTTCTTTTTACCTGTTCATATAGGACATCAAATCAAATATTAGAGTAAATATATATCATAAAGAAAAGAATAGGTGATTCATCTTTGTTTCATGGAGGTAGCAACCACAAGCCTAAGCTTGTGTCATACATCAACACTGTCTCAATGCATGAAGATATCTCAGTCCCAAGAATATACAAGATCTTCTGCTAATAGAATCACCTTTTATTGTCGCTATATATCACTATCATAACTAGAACCTGCTCAAACAACTCTCCAAAGAGCTTCCTCAACCAAATTGCCCCACAGCTAGTCATGCTAGTAACCATGTACTCAACCTTGACTATGCTTGAAGCTACAAACTTCTATTTCCTACTCATTAAAATGTCATGGCAGATCCCAAGCTAAAGCAACACCCAGATGTGCTCTTTCTGTCAATAGTGCTTTCCAACCCAGTCAACATTAGTATATCAATGCAGACTCATATCTCCGGGAGTATATTTCACAATCTTTCATCTCGAACTCAGAGGCCAGCTCCCTCTTACGCTTGATCATTAGAGGCTCACTACCTGTCAAGAATAGATCGTCAACATATAAAATCAAAATCAAAGATATACCTTGGACCAACTTAGAGGTTCGGATCAAAACTACTTCCAAACTTCACCAGGTAACTGTCAATGCGAACATGTCAAGCTTAGGGAGATTGTTACAAATTATTAATTGCTCCTCACGAGATCTTAGCAACATCAATGCAATCCAACATGTCATGACTCTAACAGAAGACTTCTATAAGAGAGGTGAAACCTGAGACCAAACCAGTCAACAAAGAATTGTTAGTGCTTAAAATTAATTATCAAAAATATATCTTTCAAAAGCATCAGATGTTCATTAATTCATGTCCAGAATTTTGTTCTACAATTTCTAATCATCCATTGTAAATAAATAGTTGGGGTCTCATTAAGGGTCTCTCCCTCTGAATGGAAAGCCTCTTTAATGACAACCAATCATGACATCAACTTGTCTGTCATGCATTAACAAAATTGTTAAATCATGAAGACAAACTACATCAGGTTTTCATATCATTGTTGTGACAAGTCTTTATCAACTATTCAATTGTATAAGTCATCAATCATTCATCAAGGGTTAGTGTTATGATATTAAGTCAAGGCATCCACAATGTCAAGTCATCCAAGCAACAACAACTTATCAGAACCTTATCAAGGTGAATCAAAGAGATAATCATTCGATCTTGAGCATTAATCTTACAACCACACTATTGCCAACATGGTAAACATAATCAACATAGGTACTATCAACAATATCGAAGTTAGCGTATATCTTGATGCTATAGAATGCACTATTACATGTACCAAGAATCAATGTTGCACACAAAAATAAGAATCAAGACTTTACTAAGGGTGAGATTCTTGTCATACCTCAAGGCTCATCTTGATATTACAGCTAAATCGAAACATAATTGTACATACCTTGTAATATTTAGATGCCTTTGTAGCACATACATGTCATTATCAAGTTCCTTCTCTAATTTCTTCTTTCCTGCAACAACCCATCACTTTCTGTATGGGTTTTTTTTTGTCTTCCTAAATGATCTTTGAAAAAGATCTGCTTACCACATCTCTAATAGGAAGTTAGAAGTATTAAAATATTCAAATATGCAAGAAGGCTAAGCAATGAAAAATTTAAAGAAGAGCATAATCATAAAGAAATAATTATAGAAGGAACTTATCTCTAACGAGGGTTGAAGGAAGATGTCATCTCCCTCTCGATCTTGTCACCAAGGGCCTTCAGAAGAAGCGCAACCATTCGCAGAATCACTATTCCCTTCTTAATCATGAGGTACCACAGGTCATCAATCATATATTACAAATATTGTCAAAGGAGGGGATGCCTCAACTGCCAACAACCAAATCAAACATATAGTCTTCTGGAGTGAATCTAGGGTTACGCTGAACTTGTCACAGATGTCAATCTTGCTAGTGTTTCAAGATGTCAAGTCTTGATCATATCCAGTTCCTTCCAAACATGCTCCATGAGTTTCTTCCAAACCCTAACCACCAAAACCTAATTTTTCTTGTTTAAAACAAGATTGCCTAGGCTTTCCTCCAAACCCTAGCATTCTTTTAGGTCTCTGCCATCTTTACTTACTTCCATCTTCATAGGAGTGATGACTATTCTTGAGCCCAAATCTGATAACATGTTAATTTTTCTTAGGGCTTCATTGTTCTTCGCTTTGATAATTGCATTTATATATACTTTTCATCATTTACATATTCATTCACCCCATAACATCATCACATCACATGCAATTATGTATAAAGAACAACATTATCAACAATACAATGAAATAATAAAAGGATCATAAGAAGATAAGAACACACACACATAGAGACACCAGGATTGGTCAAAGACCAGGGCAAAACCCCACAAGGGGGAAAACCCAAAATTCTTCTTCGTCTTCTTCTATTAGATTTCATCAATAGATCAATTGAGATACAAAGTACAATTTTAGAGAGATACATCAACAATAGTGTTATTGCCCACAAATCATAATTAGGGTTAGAAATGACAAGGGGGCTGCATGAGATGGAGCCATAGCAAAGAGCCAATACCAATATTGTTCATACTGCTCTAGTGCCAAGTCTAACCATATTATTGTGTTGTGTCATTTTGTTCTTTATACAATGATACCATACATCTAATGATACCATACATACAAAAGCATGATATAAATATCATATATATTTCTGAGGAAGGTCCAAGAAGCAGGGGCCACATACATATCCATGACCAGCCAAACTATACATCCATAGACTGTTCTACGATGCCAAGCAAGGAACGATTTGAGAATAGATGCCATATTATAGAGAAACAAAGCGCATTGATGCCAACTACATATGTATATACACTTTGAATCGATCATACATGTTGTGGCTATGTTACATCAAACTCACTCTATATACCATAGTGTTGAGACTTTCATATACACCAAAGCCGAGAGAAATAGTGGAGTCAAGAGCGATTTATGCAACAGTGGTTAGATCAAAATACATACCATAGAGTAAGATGATAGCCACAGAGATTTGAAACCATACTTAGAGTTGCGATATTGATCACTATGATGATTGCACTGTGAATTAAAGCGATGCCAAGGCTATGTATCGAAGATTGATGCCAAGACGGAAGGCAATCCCAAATCTGAGAGTGATGGTAAGACTGTGTGTCGAAGACTGATACCAAGACGAAAGGCCGCAAGGCGATTCCAAAACCGAGAGTGATGCCATGCGGTGACCACAACGAGTTACTGTCACAACATGATGTATTGAGCATGATGAATCAAGAGCAAACAACAAAAATATATATATGTGCAAGTCATAATATATCGAGTCTATCCAAGGTCGAGTAGAGCCATGTGTTGACCACAACGAGTTACTGTTATAGAGTGATGCATTGTCCGCAACGAACCATAAAAATGTCACGGAGCCTTACGTAAAGTAATACGAACTGCAAGTCATAGAGAAGGTAGCGCTGCATAGATAGCGAGCCATAGAGATAACTCGGAAAATTACAACTACGATCCACATATAGAATACTAGCCTTTTAATGAAAAATATTCAATTCGAAATCTCAGATCTCCCCTCTTTTAATTTTTATGCTGTCTCTCCAATGATATACACGACTTCTCTTTATATATAATTCGAGGAGGAGTAACCGACATTATAACTTGGACAGAATTTTCATTTTTTTTTTAATATTTTAACAATTACTTGCCCAAGTAATTTGTTATCACATGGGTGCCATGGTGATATTAATAATAGTGTCTTTTCTTCCATTTGATTAGAACTTTGGGCTTCTTTTGGGGCTATGGGGAAATTCATCCCATAGCTGCCAAAAATTCACATCTTGTGTCTCTCTCTCCCCTTTATATTTTTTTTGTTTTTCCTGAAAAGCTTATATTTCCAAGTTGAAAATATACATCGAGAAGACCTTGGAGGTCTGATCTAAAATAAACTATCCAAGAGACAAAACATAAACCCCCATAAGAAACTTAAGTAGCATTGATAGCCATATATATGGCTCAATTTTTTCACTGACATCAAAGGCAAAAATTTATATGTAACTAATAGGCAGTGATGCAAGAGCATGTGACTTAGAGGGAAAAAGTCTTCAAACATATTCCAAAATTCCAAAAAAAAACTACAGGCAAGGGAGTGGGGTCCTCTAGCCAGCGATTTCCATGCTTTTCTAGTTCAAGATAGAGTAGAATTAAGAATAAAACATGCTAATTATATTACTGATGGATAAGCTATAATAAAGCTTTACGCTTTCAATCATTCTATGTAAAGCGTGCTTTTGTAAAGGATAATGGCCGAGAAGGCTTTATCAATTATTTATAAATAAGAGACAACGAGACTCTCAGAGAGAGCGGTGCCTGGAAGCATTATCCCTTGAAAACTTCTCTCTGTTTATCTGAATTAATGGCCTTCTGCTAATTGATATGTATGCGCGTATCGACTCAATTGTTTTATTCTGAGTTGAAAATTGATGAATTCGCCTTATTTTCCAAAGGGTTGCTCCACTGAAGCCTTTAGGATCAATTTTCCTTCATATTGGCCTGTGCAGGCTTTCTAAGTTGTTTTACAGAGTTCTGTGGGCAAACTCTGTTTACACAGAGAAATCATGATATTTTCTTAAGCGAAACACTGTTTCGGACTTGAAACTTTATTGGATTTGGTTCATGCCCGTATCGGGTCCGAACCAATATCGCATCGAAGAAGTGCAAGTGGAGTAGAGAGTCCTTTGGAATTGCCGAAGTGCAAAACCCCGACATTCCGGAATTGAAACATTATAAAGAAGGGCGGAAAGAGGCATTGGGTCCGCGAGGACGATTGCATCGCAAACCTGGAGGCGAGAGGAACCAAGTATTGGTGCTTTGGAGGTCGCCGATAGCGATTGCTGACTATCGCATCAGGAAAAGGAAAGAGGAAGGGTATTTAACATGCCGATAGTGTATATTGCACATAACACAGAACTTGGAATATAAAAGCGTTGATAGTGTAATTCCTTTGGAATTACACCAAGACTGTTATAATCCATGACAGTGTTTTGATAAAGTGCCCATAGTGTATTGTATGAATTCCACACTAAAAGCCCGACGATAGTGTTTTTGGGTAATTCTTTTGGAATTACAGTTCTGATAGGAACAAAGCCTTGTCTGTCAATTAACAAGGGTTGTGGCGATCAGAGGAAAATCTATGAAGCTGTCAGTTAAATGATTGATATGTTAATTGAAGTAGAGGGAGAAATTTGGCCTGATATTGAAGAAATTGTTGCCAGATTCGATAGGTTATCCATATTGCCTGCACCTAGGCCACCAGGTAGTCTACATACTTGTAAAAGTTTAAAGTGTTCTTGCAACTCTAGAATTGAAATTGAATGACTATCCCTTCTAGAGCTTCATCATCTAAAAATTCTTCAATCTCAAGGTCTGTCGAAAGAACCTGCAATGCCTCCTTTTAGAGGTGGTCTGTTATTGTATTTAGGTCGCTCAAACTGTGTTTTTCTTTGAACCACACCAACTTGTTTACTTCATTTCGTAATTCCCTTAGAATATGATAAAGGTGGGTACCTTCGATTCACATCCTGTTGTTGATCCATTCCATCACAAGTTGTGAGTCTCCAAAGATTTGGAGCTTTAAAACCCCAACATAGTTAGCCACATACAAAAGAGCTCATAGAGCTAAGAGCTTCGCCTTGGTATTTGTATCTTTTTCATGACAATAGCAAATGTGTTTTACGATATCTCTGTTCATGTAGGGAATAACACCTACCCCACAGATAGGTGGATGACCCTGCATGGCTCCGTCAAAGAAGCCCCAGGGGATGTCTTCTTTCATCGACGACATGATAGGAATTCTAGTTGGTATGTCTTCTTTCATCGACGACATGATCGGAATTTTACTTTTCTTTCTCTTAGGCCTCACTTTGTGTGTGTCCACTAAAGGCTCAATTACAACCATAACCAACTTTGTTGGAATGATTTTATCTTGAAAAATAGCTAGGTTTCTTGCCTGCCAAATAGAATGAACCTAAACAATTGGGAAAGCAGGAAAAAATTATATAGAGTGATTCACTGTTCGATCCTTGACCCATTCTACAAGGGAAGGCCTATTCAAACAAGTGGAAGTAGGAAAATACTTTGATAATACCGTGGTCAATGTTAATGTAGTGAAGGGAAAGTTGATGAACAATTGAGAGACCGTTTCTTCTTCCACTCTAAACAAGCGACACTGGTTGGCGCCGACCCAACCCCTCTTAATCCCATTATCCCAAGTGAGCAATTTATTGGAAAGAGCCAACCAAAGGACCAACTTGCATTTTAATGGTCCTTTGTGATTCCATAAGTAACTGCCCCACTAGTCTTCCTCCCCACTAAACTTTAATTTGAACTAGGATTTATATCCCAATTTAGATGTATTTTCCCCTGAGGATGAATTCTTGGACCAAGTTAACCTACCTTTGTCCTCGTCAATAACTTTGATCACGACTAAGGCAGGTAAACTTACATAATTCTTCCATTCCAATGCTTTTGGATTGCTTAGGATTAATTCCTCCTTCAACTTCCAACCATGTAAACCCCAGTTCTATATATATATATATAATTATTATATTTAAATATATTTAAAAAATCTGAAATGCCAAATTAGTTGCGAAATATATTAAATCATGCATACGTGTACATAAATAAAGAAGAAATGGCATCCACAATACATAAATGATTAAGTATTCGACCATCAACCATCTAGAATCTAGATTCTTCTCCTCTTATCTGGCCTTTTACCTCGATTATCTAGGGACATTCGTCAACATTACCCAATTTTGATCAAATTGCCTAATCCAAGCCTTAAAATATGGCAGAAAAAGCTTAACATGCCTAATCAATGTCTTTGACTTGAGTGAAGGGTACATTTTTTGTAAGGCCATGACAAAGGATTCTAACGATCAATATCACCAACACTAGGGTACATATAGGGCTTGATGCTTTTGATTAAATGTCAATCACATGCCCTCATATGTAATATAATCCAATAAAATACCACAATCCCATTGATTCTAAAAACTGTTAAGTTTGTTGAATTTTGAATGGGATAAGAAATTCTATTTTTTCCATATGAAGTTTGATGATGTTGGAACCACTCTCAAACATCGCAAGTCATTTCATGGTAATTTTAAAAATTTAAGTAAAAATTTACTTTAAGAATTTAACATTACCATTAGGGAGCATCTAGGAAGCGTCTAGAGAGCATCAAGGGAGCACCTTTGGAGCGTCTGGGAAGCACGGTTCCTCACATAGCGGTTCCGAATTTCCAGGGACCATGCAAATCTAGCCCAAAGCGCAATTTTTCACAGTGCGCGGTTCCACTGTTTTGGGGGGGGGGGTGGTGCTTGCAACACTAGGTGCTCCCATTCCATGGCGAGAATGAGGTCATCCAAGAAATGTGTCCATGAAATTAGATCTTGGGTATTGTTGTGATCTTCAACGTTGAGAATGAAGTCATCCAAAAAATAAGTACATAAACTCAAGTACTATATATGGGTGTTCATGCTTGATTTGCATTGATGACATTTGAAATTGATGAATGCCCAAGTGTTTTACTGAAAATGCTCACTGTTTACATGGATCCAAATTTCTTTTCACCAAAGATAATAGGACCATCCTTGGCGAAAAGATCATTCAAGTAGTGTGGCATCCCTGGTGATGTAATGGGGTCCAAACTACCAGAGTTAACAATAGTATAGATATGGTGGCCATTTAATGTAATGTGGATTGTGTCGATTATGTTAATTATTATTAAATAAGTCCATACTAGGTAGTTATCATGTGATAAATGTAATATGGTTCTACAATAATGATAATGTAATGTATGTAGGGAGGATGTAACTTCCCCTATGGATTAGTTGCCTATGGAAGGATGCAGTAGCCTATCCAACCTTGTAGGCTATAGTCTTGATAAAGGGGGTGGGGGGCGATGCTTGCAACACTGGGTGCTTCCCTCCATGGTGAGAATGAAATCATCCAAGAAATGTGTCCATGAACTTAGAACCTAGGTATTGTTGTGATCTTCAATGTTGAGAACAAATCCATCCAAAAAATAATTACATAAGCTCAAGTCCTATATATGGGTTTTCATGCTTGATTTGCATTGATGACATTTGAAATTGATGGATGTCTAAGTGTTTTATAGAAGATGCTCACTAGGTTATGTGGATTCAAATTTCTTTTCACCAAAGATACTAGGACCATCCTTGGCGAAAAGATTATCCAAGTAGTGTGGCCTCCCTGGTGATGTAATGGGGTCCAAACTACTAGAGTTAACAATAGTATAGATATGGTGGCCATTTAATGTAACATGGATTGGGTCGACCATGTTAGTTATTATCAAATAAGTCCATACTAGATGTGATAAATGTATTGTGGCTCTACAATAATGATAACAGATAATGTAATGTACGTAGGGAGGATGTAATTTCCCCTATGGATTAATTGCCTATGGAAGGACGGAGTAGCCTATCCAACCCCGTAGGCTATAGTATTGATAAAGGGGGAAAACTCAATTATCCAATGTTTGGGGAAACATTGGGTAAATTTTTGGTCCGCTGGGGCAAAAAGCCCAAATTGGGGGTTGCACTTGCAACCCCTCACATGAGAGTGAACCCCATGAGAAAATCTATAAGTAAAGGAGAGTTGGAATCATCGATTTGGATTGGATATCTATGTTTTCTTGAGCTAAGGCTCTGAGGGTTTTAAGACACCTTCTTTTGATTAGCTTTGGTGGAGGTGATCCTACCCTATCTATTTTTTTTGTATAGTTTCAGTGGAGCTGATCTCACCCTACCTAGACACCCATTTTCTCTATTTTGGTACAACTTATTCACTTGAAACAATTCAGTACTATCTTGGTTAATTAAAGGAGAATTCTCTATGTTGATGTGGAATAACTATCTCCATCTCAAGTCAGCAAACGACTCTATCTCAAGTCAGCGAAAGACTGTCTATCTGAGGCTTTCTGTGCATAAAGACTCATATATTGGATAGGCTAAGGCAATGTTGCACAAAGCGCCCCCCCCGGTTCCAAGCCCTGAAGCGCGTCCCGTACGGAAGTGCCTAGGAAGCTTGGTCGGAAGCACGCTTCCGAATTTTTTGCCGCTTCCTGGAAATTCGGAAGCGTGGCGCTTTGGAGGAGGAAGCGTACGCTTCCAGAAAAGCTTCCGGAAAAGCATATAGAAAATCGTTTTTTTTTTTTCAATTTTTTTTTTTTAATTTTAGGTGGTTTGCTTGTTGGGGGGTGGGTCCACTGGGTTAGGTGACAAATGAATGCAAAAAAAATATAAATATAGCAGATGCTCCTCATGGTAATGTTAACTCTTTAAGTTAAAATTGGCCATTCTCCTTTATTTTTCATTTTCATCCTTTTACTTAAATTTTTAACATTACCATGAAATGACTCAGATGTTTGAGAGTGGTTCCAGCCTCATTGGACTCTATGGAGAAATATAATTTCATATTCCTATTCAAAATTCAGCAGACTTAACAGTTTTCAGGAATTCAAGATCAATGGGATTGTGGCATTTCATTAGATTATATCAAGTATGAAGGTATGCGATTAGCATTTAATGAAGAGCACCAAGCCCTATATATACCCTAGTGTTGGTGGTGTTAATTGTTGAACTCCTTTGTCATGCGGCACGCCCTTAGCAAAAAATTACCTTTTAATCAAGTCAAAATCATCGATCAAGCACGTTAAGCTTTTTCTACCATATTTTAAGTCTTAAATTAGGTAGTTTGATCAAAATTGGGGAATGTTGACTAATATCCCTAGAGAATCGAGGTAGAGGCAAAGGCTTGACAAGAGGAGAAGAATCTAGATTCTAGATGGTTGATGCATCTAAATGGTTGATGCTCGAATAATTAATCACTAATGTACAATGGATGTTATATCTATCTTGATTTATGCAAAAATATGCATGTTTTCATGCCTTCTACAATTAAAATGCAATATATATATATATATATATATATAATATATATAGCAGACGCTTCCGCGGACGCTTCGCTTCCTAGATTTTTGGAAAATGACGCTTCGGCGTGCCCGCTTCGAAAAAACGCTTTCACTTCGCTTCCGCTTCGTGCAACATTGGGCTGAGGCTATTATGAACAATGGGTTGCACAATCGGGTTCATTCCAAGAACCACACCAATTCGTAGAGAACCAAAATAAATCGAAAGCTTGTTCTGGAGTCCACAACCAACTTTGGAGTCAGAGGAACCATGACCCATCCTAGGGCACCAAAGTCGAGTTCTATTTTGGACTGTGTTGCACGGGTACCCGCACCCGAGGGTGGGGTTCTCGAACCCATCCCGGGTTCCCGCACCCAAGTACCGGATTCGGGTATGGGTTCTTCAAAAAAAAATTTGGGTTCTTTTACTTTAACGGGTTCTTGGGTTCTTGGGTTCTTCGGGTTCTTGGGTTCTTCGGGTTCTTTGTGTGCTTGGGTTCTTCGGGTTG
>APFE031686211.1:311021-324871 GCA_000404065.3 Pinus taeda
TTATAGATTAAAAGAATATATACAAAAAAAAGAAAAGAGAAATTATATAAAAAGAGAGTTAAAAAAAAGGAGAGAGAATATATCATATAAAAAAAGAAAAAAAGAAAAAAAAATAAATTATTGAAAAAAAAGGAAGATAAAAGAAGTGAAGAAAAAGAAAAAATATGGAATCCATGAGTAAGGAACAAAGACAATCAATCACAAGAGATATAGAACAATTAATTACAATAATTGAGCTTTGATTGAGAAGAGAAAGAGAATGGATTCCTTCTTCGATTCTCTACATCCATCATTACTTCCACAGAATGATGTTATCCAGTGTACCAAGAAAGTGCAGCTAAAAGATCAAGAGAATGACAAAATAGCCAAAATTCAACAAAGCAAGGAAGTGTTAGAATGCGAACATAAAAATCTTGTGGATATACATTACAAAGAAATAATGGAAAAGGACAAAAAAATTTCTCGTCTCAAGGACCATGTCAAAAAATTATTGGCACAAGTGAAGAAGACTAAAGTCTCAAAGAAAGAACTCAAGCAGCATTTATCAGAATAAAAAGAGGAAAATTTACGCTTAAAGAACCTTAATAAAAATTTATTAGAACAAATTAGAGATCTAAAAGATGAAGAACTTTAAAATTCAAAACACTGAAAATAAGGTTGATGAATCAAAAACCAAAGAACTTTTACGTCTGAGAAACCATAATCAAAGTCTGCTCAATGAAACTAAGAAACTTAAGGAGGATAAGAAAACATTAAAAGATAAGTTGGAACAAGTCACTCAAGAAGAAGTATTGAAATCTCCAGTCACAACAGTTCAAGTTGAAAATAAGGGAACGAATACCGATCCAGTGAATATGACAACTCAAGGAGACAAGTTAGTTGAAGAAACGACACACGTAGATGTTGCAGTTTAGACAATAGACATCCCAATTGAATGTTCCATAACCAATTCAACAACATCTTCGCTAGGAGAAAATCTAAAAACTTTATATCAGCATCCGAATCATGAGAATAGACGAATTAACCATGCTACATATTTGAACCAGTCAGAACCGAAACAACAAACTGATGTTCCAGATAATAGTGATGTAATCTCAATCTAGTCTTATGCTAACAAGTCGTTAAATAATTCTAGTGATCAGAGTACTATACAGAAAATTAATCTGGGATGGTCTGATCCCTTCTCAGTGCGACATTGTCACTAAGAAGATCATATCAGCGTGTATCGACGAAGATGACTATTTCGAGACAGAAAGACTTTCGAAGCAGAAAAAGAGATCAAGCCTTTTTTCATCGACAAGCTTTGAGGACAAAGCTTTTTGAGGAAGAAGACAATGTAACGAATAAAATATATAAATAATATAGATATAATGTAAAAGATAATAATCATAAATAATAGTTAGTTAAACTAGTAATTAGGTTGAAGAGGCATGTCTAAATGAGACATGACTCTTCATGCAGAGACACTTGTTTGGTATATAAGCAAGCCTCTTGTTCTCATTTGTAAATCATTTATTTCTTATTCATTTTATTTAATATTTATATCCTAAATGGATATCTTGACATTCCAAGTTTTCTGGAGAAATTAATTTTTAGAAGGAACCTTGTTTGCTTCAGTCACCTTATGAATTGCTAAACTGTTGAAAATACCGAATTGCGTGAGAAACCCTAGGGCAAAATTACTGTAACATTTTACAGCTTTGCCTTGCTAGTAGATATTCTGTTTCTTCTAAATTGGAAATTGCATGTCTAATCTGATTCAGAAGATTTTTTGTAAGAGTCTGAAACTGGTTTAACATAGATGTGAGAATTATGAAGTTTTTATTCTAAATTCTAATTGTTGTATCCACTTTTTTCATATAAATGCTTTTTGCAAATATATGGACGATTGCTGCCTGAACCTTCTTCCTTTCACAATAATAAGAAATAGTTCATGGCCGTGGCCACAAAGTTTGGCTACTAAAAGTATTAATTGCCTAAAATGTTTTCTTCTGACACTTGAAAACTGATTGACTTCATTTTCTTTCTTCTGTCCTAATTGTTTGACACATCCTGCAGGTGTGGGTAAATCATCTCTTGTCCACCTTATAGTCAGTGGCACATCTGTTTCTCACCTCCAGCAGACAGTGGGATGTAGTGTCGGTGTTAAGGTGATTCGTGTTCTTGAAAATAAAGTTTATTGCAGAGTTGCGAGGCTTTGAATATGATTATGTTAAGGTATTGACATTGTGTCTTTTCCCTTATTCAGCACATGACTTGTGGAGGTTCTAGCAGCTCTTCGTCTACAAGTAATAACGGAGAAAGAGAGAGAGATTTTTTTGTAGAGTTGTGGGATGTATGTGGACATGAGCGCTATAAAGATTGCCGATCTTTATTTTATTCGGAAATTAATGGTGAGGAGGAATTGCTTAAAATTATTTTTTGGATATAATGGCCTAATTTGTGAATGTAACCTTCTTGTCAGTTTTTCTTTGGGTTGATTTAAATCAAAACCTCTGAGAAATATTACATTCTCAATAAAATAGATCTTTCCAAAAGACAGGACTTACATGCTTTGGTCACTTTCTCTCTAATATGTGTTAAGCATCTAGACTCTATATTGTTATGTTAGGATGCATATGGTAATGATGTGTCGTATCATCAGATTTTTACGGTTAGTAATGTCACTGGTAACCACAATAGGCTTTTAATCTATGGTCCAGTCTATATCAGAAACATGCAGTGATATTTAGCAAGGCTTTTGAGAGAAGCGAAGTTAAGAACGGTAGGACTGTGTTCTTGGTAAAGCTAAGGGGTGATACACTATAGCATATACACATACCTATATCCTATTTCTATTTGTCTTGGGTTGAACTTGAAGGTTCTTTTAAGGATATGTTTGCTGACAATTTTGACATTTATATTGGTCTTGGGCTGAACTTGAATTCTCCTTTAAGGACATGCTTGTTGACAAGGATTTATTTGGGGCTTGCATTTTGGATTTGACAATATTCTCTATTTCATCTATTGATGTATATCTCCTTGAGCTCACAATGTTATGTTCTGCTGTATTTTCTGCTGTTTGTCACTATTATAGACCGGTTTTTATGTACTGAGGTTAGTTGCCAGCATAAGGGAAACAGATCAACACAGTTATCATTATCAAGATAGGGCATCCTTTGCAGGAAATGGATCACAGGTTGCAAAGTGCTGGTATATACTACAAATTGACTTACAGCATTTGTCTCTTAGTGTGAGCAGTTAGACTTGAATCCCCATATAAAAATTTGAGTAGTGCCCTAGGGAGTTACATAGTCATGGATATGAATAATGAAAGGGCTCCTTCTCTAGTCAGGGATCCTCTGTTTCTGTTGTACAACGAGCCACAATTTCAAATTTCTGAGTCAATTTAATTTTTTCTCTCTCTGAGCAGGTCCTCTGTCTCTGTCAATTTGGTCTAGCCTGGGCAGATGATGAGTGTTATCCCCCCTACCCTGGTTCAATTCCTGCAATTAACATTTTGAGCTCTTAATGAGTATATTGTTGTCAAAGCTTCGAGCTTCTACAAAATCTAGTTTACCTTGGGTACCATTCTCGGAATAAGAACTACCTTGTGGGTTTCTTGAGGAAATGCATGCCACAGGAAAAAAAGCTCTTGTGTTTCCACAATTGAAGTGTCTGTAATTTCTTTCTTGCTCCTAGCTCAATTCATATCGCTTAATTAAAGTTGAAATATCAGTTTTTCTATGCTCAACATTGTTTTGTATCTGCACTACTTTTGTTTCTTTAGGCTCGTTAAATAGCTTTTCTTTCTGCTTTTTATTATAGTGATAGGAGTTGCTTTTGCAATTCCATGTATTTATGCTGGCTATCTTTTGAGTCGTATTGACCAACTTTGTTTTATTTGTTGGACATTAATAAAATTATCTTATCGTTATTTTCATTTTGTCCATCTTTTTTCCCTACAAGAGCAGTTTTTCTTTGGTCTCATAGAGTCTTTGTAACAGGTTGCTACTATACTGTGAAACTCTATGCTTGCATTTTTTTGCTTTGCATCAGGTGTTGTTTGTCTAGACAAGTGCAAAGTGTACTCTATGTATCTGCTATTAAGTAAGTGCCATGTACCCTATTTATCTATGGTGCACCTGGATATCACTGGTTTCATAAGACAATAGAATGCTCAAATTTCTATTTGTATTCTATGTATCTATGGTGTACCTTGAAACTACTGGCTTCATATCTCTTCTTCATTATCTGCTGTGCTCTGTATAGGTGGCACAATCAGCTTTTGACTTCACCGGTTTTGATTACCATTTGCAGTCTGATTTCCATCATGTCCCAACTACTGTAGGATTTTCCATTGAACCCCGTTATTCTAACATCAAACATTGCAGGTTCATTTTCTTAACGAATTCCCTTCAGTCTCCCAAAAATTCAGCAAGTTTTCAGTGCCTGCACCTGTGTTTAACTCCAAAAGATCTCAGTATATTCTTTAATTTATGAAGGATTGTTATCTTCAGCTGATCCATAGAGGGGGCAATCTTTGAGTTTCTATTACCAAAACCTCTCACAGTCATGATGCCTCAATGGTATTTATGTTTAGCTCTACTCCACCACAGACTACTATCCTGGGAAGCACTGGCACTAATTTAAGAGGGAAGAACTGCCAAAGAAAACATTGATCTTCCTGCAACTTTCTACCACCGTGAAGAGCACCTGAAAATCCTCTGAAACTCTGTGGATGCTGTCTACCCTGCAGAAGTAACAGTCTTCTCCAACACTTAGTCGAATATACCCTTTATCCAACAATTTTTACAATTACAATTCGATTCCAACAACCATTGAATACTTGTCCTATAGAATTTTGCACACAAGTGCAACTCCAGGAACAAAGTTTATTGAAAAGCCTATATCTCTCTTTGGAGGAAGTCTAGGTATTCGTTTGGAAATACCGCACTGAACTCTTGCAAGACTGGAAAGTTGATAAGTTTTGGATGCTTTTCTTTTGATGGTTCCTCTACATGAGCTGCAAATTGACAATTTTTCCCAAAACATTTTTTAATTTACAATGCTGAATTTTCTCTCGTTGGATGCACTCACTTAGGATCCCTTTGGGACAACTTCAGGTCAGTTTTCATTGACTCCAGATAGAGACAGACGACCATATACCATGATCTGATGGGATCTGCCAAGTATGCCACCTACAGGAGCCGGAGACAGAGATGCACCTCATTTTTTGATGTCACCTATACTATGAGATCCAAGGATGTTATCACTTCCTCTGAAGGGACTTGGGGGACTACCTCTAATTTTTTCTGGTGCCAAGAGCAAAGATGCTTAGCCCTCTAGATCTACAGTCATAGATATCAACTCCTGCACACTAGGCCCTGCCTTGGGATGGCTAGACAATCACTGCATACTTTCATGCTGATCTGTTTGATCAGAGCAACAATGGTAGGCAGAGTTCCAGAGTGCACCATAGGTAGAATGGTGAAACTTCGAGTGTATCGTCAGCCTCCCCCTTGGGAGACTGACCAATATCATCGAGACTAGTTCAGAGGTGATAAACTGTACATCAACCCCCACATCCTCAGAGTGTTAAAGGGATCAACTCTAGATGATCCTTAGTAGGGCACCTCTTGCTCTTCAAACTACCTCCTAATTCCAAACAAGCAACCAAAGATTTCTCAGAGTTTCTTTCTTTCAGCCTGACATGCTACGAGTATCCTTAGCTCATACATTCTGTGTAGGATCATTCAGTCAAACCCCTCAATGGTTCCAAAGGACTTTGATAGCGAGCCAATGCCCATTTCACCCCTTTTGCCCTAGACCATTATAAGCCATGAGGCCTTGACATAAGTGGCTTCATTGTGAGATCTTCTCTCTTGCACTCTTATTCTCTTGACTAGATCTTGGGTTGTCCACTTCTCCAGTCTTGGGCAAACTCATTTAGTATTTTATATCACCGTACCTTTGTAACAGTTATATACATGTCTTTTGAGGTTGTGCTACTGCAAAATTCTACCAGTTGCACTTGCACTCTTACATGATAGTCGTATTGGTTGTGCTCGAGTCCCATTGTCTAAGTTTTCTGGTCATTCATCAGGCATTAATAAAATTATCTCATCGATAGTAGTCTTGGAAATCCTTACCTTTTTCTTGTATTCTTGTCTTTATTGATGCCATAATTTTTATTGTAACAATAAACCTCATAATGGTGTGGCTCCAACCAATCCATTTTGATGAGTGCAACGTTGGTTCACAAGGGGAGGATATTCAGTTTTAAATTGAACAGAGATTCCATTCAACTCAATTGGACATATTTCTACCATTTTGTTTAATGGCCTTTTAGTTCTAGTGGCTAACTGAACTAACCATGGATTGTCATGCCTACTCTTAACAATACATTTCTCAACTAACTTGAGAGTAATGAAACTTTGACTACCTCCAAGGTTAATTAAAACCTAAAAACCTAGAACCTTGACCATGGAGGATTGATGATCTGCTTGGCGATCATCTATTGCAACATAAATCTTGGTTGTACACGTGACATCATGCATAGTTGTAGTTTGTTGGATAGACATCATTGACATTTCTTATTTTGGCTTTTCTTGGTGGACAATCCTTCATTAGAGGCTCCTCTCCACAAACATAACATTGCAGTGGCGGTCTTGTCTTATTTTCGGAGGGTTCTACTCATCGTGTTTTGCTCTGAGTAGTTTCAATTGGCTGGGAAGAACTCTCATGATTCATGAACAAAGCTAGTTTAAATCCTATTCTCCCTTTGTCCCGCTTTTCCTTCTTTCTGTCCTTCCAACTCCATTAGAAATCATGCTTACTTTTGGCTTCATATGCACATTGTCTTTAGCTTTGATGTTGAAAGTATTTTAGTTTTGGGATGCTTTAGGATGGCGCATTGCCTTTTGGACTTCATTCAGAGTACCATAAGGGTAAACAAGGGTGCCCTTGCTGATCCTCTTCTGGATTATATTGATGAGATGGAGTCCTTCCTCCATGAGCACATCCAAGAGGGGTGTAATGATCTAGGGCAATTTTGCTCTCTAGGGCTTCTTATTTCCCTAGGTTTTTTTCCACATATAAATATGGTACTGTAGCAAGTCTTTCTTTCTTTTTCATTCAACAATTAAATAATGGTTTCTTTCAATACAAGTATAAATAATATTGCTCCAACGATACACAACTCAAATAATACAACAGTGATCAACACAATACTGTAACCACAGATTTCAAAATTAAAATTGAACAATGACGCTTGTCTATCAATGACCCGATAGTATTATGTAATCTGGAAAAAGTTTTATTCCGATAACAGTTCAACAACCAAAGGAATTCTTAATGGTCTATACAAATTTGATAAAATTGCCCTAATCAATAATCTGAGCTTTTCGTGCTGACAACTAATTAAATACCTGGTCTGACTTTAGGTTTGAATTCGTCTTGTAACTCGGATTTTGATTCAATTTACGCTCCAAAATTTGCACAGGATATTCCCCGCTTTGATCTTGTGGAATGATGCTCAAAAGTCTCTTTGATTCTGCCTCAAGAGACTCGACGTTTCTAAATTAAATTACAACATGATTTCTTTGTTTATACTTCGACCCTGAAGCACAAAATCCCTTTTCGCTCGACGTCACTGAAATCGAAGAAATTTGGTTAGACACTAACTGTCCAGATTGTGCGATCGCTCGATGCTTTTTCTATTTACTTTAGAGTGATATACGTAGCAGGGATAATCCCTAATTTGCTACAATTATAGACTCGAGAGGCTTAGTCGTTAATCATAGGAATCTGAAATTAGGCTTGCTTCTCATCTATAGGATAACATGCTTCACAATTATTTGCAGAGGCTTGGAATTCGGCCCCAGAATCTGCAATTAAGCCACAAAAGAACCTTTCTCTTGACTAGACAATTTGTTTATAATGCTACTGTGACTTTTCTTTCCTCCTCGTTGATCATTCAAGGTAATCTTTTCTTTAGGAAACTAGGGTTTGTCCTTTCCAATGCTTGATATGCTTGAGAGCTTGCTATTTTATGCCTTCAGAATGTTAAAACTTTAGGAGAAACCTCGCTCAAGATGATAGACTAGAGCTTCTTTCACAAACCTAATCAAATAACGAAAACCCTCGCTACTTTTTTAGATGACCTCTTGCACACAACCAAGAACAAAACCTCAAGAATTTCACTGCTTTCTAGGTAATCTTCTTGTACCAGAGCAGAGAGTGAGAATGGAAGAGGTGTCAACTAGGGTGGAATCTTTCACCCTCGAAATTGACAAGAGAACTAGGATACTTAAGCCCTCAGAGCTAATGCTCAAAAGCAAAATGAGATGATCACACTTGATGATCCAAAATGAATCCAATCCTTCTTTATTTATAGGCTTCCTTGAGGGGTTTCATCTTCATAAATGGTTGAGTAAATCTTACTCAAAACCCCAATTCTTGGTTTTTCGCCCCAACTGCCCCAAAACTTTCCCAACAATGGGTATTTTTCGGGGTTTTCCCTTTTTAGGAGGACTATAGCCTACGGGAAAGAATATACTAATGTGTCCTATTTTGTCTTCAATTCGTTGAGGACATTACAAATGGGATGGATGTGTTCTACATCTGGTGTTGATTTCCATGCTTTTATTTGTCAATGACTTGGTCCCACTGGCCTTTACTCTCAAGGGCTTATAGAGACAAATCAATGCATTGACCAACTTTTGTGACCTTTGTTAATTGATGGTCAACTTGGGTAAAACTGAGGTTTTGATCTTCAATGCATTGAAGTGGTCTCTTATAAACTATCATTTCTACTACTGAGGGATAGAGATTGAGGTCACCACAACTTATACTTACCTGGGATTACAATTCACAGGCCCTCATTTTGGTATGCGACATGGCCTCTATCCTTGACTTAATAAAAGGTATGGTTATCTAGCCCTCATTAAGAGACATTGCTTCTAGGTTCAGTTTCATGTAGTGTTGCCAAAAGTGTGATTTTTTCCTTTTTCTTTTTATGTGACAATTTAATTGACTAATGTTATTGGCGATTTTGTCGTTTTGAAAAAATCGTGATCTAACGCAAAAAAAATTGTGAGGCCTCCAAACAGTGAGTTTTTAAAGGTTTTATTGGGTTTTTTTGGTTTCATTTTGCAATCAGAGGGCAAGGGTGAGAGCCAAGGAGGAGGATAATGAATCTACCAGGGCGAGAGAGGAGAAAACCGAGGGAATTTAGGATCCCAAGCAAATAAATTTTGAATTTGGACCGAGTTTCTTCAGCAGGGCATGTATTTCAGGTATGGGAATCAAATTCAGCCCTATTTTTTTGTTTCCTCCTTGTTTTTCCTTGAGTTTTAGTCACCCATATATTTTCCATGATTTTTGCTTGGGTTTGAGTGTGTTTTTTTTGCCATTATTGTTGCATTTAGTGGAGGGGTTTTTTTTGTCAAAATTTGAAAATGCTGATTGTTAGTTTTATCTATTTAAATTCTTCTTGTGCCCTAGGTTTTTTCCATGATTTTTTCTTGGGTTTCAATGTGATTTTTTTGCCATTATTGTTGCATTGAGTGAACTTTTTTTTGTCAAAAATTCAAAATGTTGATTGTTAATTTGATTTGTTTAATTTTAAATTATTCTTGTGCCCTAGGTTCAGTCTTACATTAAGTGTTTAACAAACATGCCAAAAAAATTGGACCCTTTGTGGGAATATGGTGAACCTGATTGGGGGTTTGATAGATCAAATTTGACTTGCAAGTTATGTGGGCGCCATATGATAGGGGGAGTCTACCGATTGAAATTCCATCTTGCACAAATTTTTGGACATGAAATAGGACTTTGCACAAATACAACTCCAGAAATCATCTGTAGAGCTCTCAAATCATTGGAAAATATAGAGACAATCAAACCGAATAAGGAAGCTATGAAGAATCAAATGGTAGGGGGTGGAGTGGTAGGAGGTGACCTTGAGAGTGGTTCTTCTTCAACATCAGTTTCTATTGTTAACCCCACAACTGCCTCATCATTTTTTTCCTAAAACCACACTTGGGGCACAACCATCCATTAAAAAGGAGAAGGAAGAAGCTGGCAAGCTGGTGGGCGAGTGTTTTTTGTGGAGTGATATTTCTTTTAGTATGTCCAGGAACAATCCATTTTACCAGCCGATGGTTGATGCTATTGCTATCGTTGGCCCAGGTACAAAGTGTTGAGAAATCTAGGGCAAAGAGATGAGATGATTTCTCTAGCAATGATAACTGCTCATGAGAAATTTTTACTTTTCTTAATTTGTTTCTTTACTTGATTATTATTATGTGTTCTTCTTCATCAAACAACTACCAAGCCATAAAGAACAATGAGACAAAGGACACAAGATATAGGCTATTAGCCAGGGCCAAAACCTCTCCAAGCTTGGGAGGAAAACCCATCGAATTCTTGTTCTTATAATATCTTCAATTGACGAATTCCAAGACCTAGACCCTTGACCAAGAACCCATCCAAGACCAAGCCAATGCTTCCTTTTTGAATAGCTTCTCCTTCCAACAACTTCGACCTATTCTGCAACTGCAACTTCAGAAATTGCAACTTTGACTTGTCTAGAAACAACAACTTCAACTTGCCCAGAAACTGCAACTTTGACTTGCCCAGAAACTGCAACTTCCACTGCAACTTCAACTTGCCTAGAAACTGCGACTTTGACTTGCCCAGAAACTGCAACTTCCACTGCAACTTTGACTACACTTTTGACTACAACTTCTCTTCTTCGCTGGGGTAGATTCTTTTTCCAAGAGAACTTGGCTTCCAAAGCAACTCTTTTTGATGACCTAACTTTACTTCTTGAACTCGGCGTCACTGCAACAATATGTGCCCTAATTCCTTCGCACGTGTGGAGAGAAGTCGCCCAAAAACAAATCCAAAATAGCTTAACTTTTCTTCCTTCCTTCGTCTTCCTCTTCTTTACACTTCTTCTTGTCCTTCTGATCGGATGTGTGTGAGTGAAGTGTCTCCAAATGAGACCGAGTGCCCTATATATAGGCTTCCTTGAGCCTCCTATTACACCAACTTGACATGTTCTTAGGTCGACTTGTTGCTCCATGAGGCCGACTTGATGCTTGTATGTTTGACATGGTCTTGGGGTCTTTTGAATCTAATTTGACTCGTAATTTTCTTACAATATGTAACATGCCCAAGAAGGGTTATTGATACATGATAATGACTCTTTTGGCTTTATAGACTCAATGACAAATCCTAGAAGCTCACAATGGGAGCTTGACTTAAAATAAATTTTCCTTGAGCATGAAACCCATGCCTCAAGAACAATAATAATAAATTTATTTTTCTCTTTTCATTGAATACATAAAACCGATCATTACAGGTCATTACGAAGACCGAACCTAGTTACATATTTCAACACAAAGCCCCTTACTATGATGACCTGAGAGGGCATGTTTTGCAAAATGAAAAGGCCGATTACATTGCAAGATTAGAGGAGTTCAAGACATCATGGGCACAAACATGATGCACTATGATGTCAGATGGTTGGATTGATCAAAAGGGTAGAGCCCTTGTTAACTTCTTGGTTAATTGTCCCAAGGGACAATGTTTATGAAATCTCTTGACACATCTACGTATATCAAAGATGCATGATTATTATGTGATTTGTTGGACGTGTTCATTCAGGAGGTGGGTCCAAAACATGTTGTCTAGGTTATAACAGACAATGTTACAAATTATTTTGCTGCTGGCAGGCTGCTTATGGAGAGGCATCCTAACTTATTTTGGTCACCTTGTATTGCACACTGCATTGACTTGATGTTGGAGGAGATAGAAAAAATTCCTTTTGTTATAGATATTGTTTAATCATAAAAAAAATTACAAAATTTATATATAATCTGTGCTTCATTTGATGAAAACATTCACTAATAACGAGGAGTTGGTGTGCCCTGCTATTATACGGTTTGTCACTAGCTTCATATTTCTTCAATCTCTCTTGAATTCTGTGTGTGATGTGAAGAGAATGTTTCTTTCATAGGAGTGGCATGGTTTGTCATTTAGCTGCAAACTAGAGGGAGAGGCCATATGCAGGCTGGTTTCATACTAGGAGAGCTTCTAGGCGGGAGTGCAGGGGGTGTGTAGCATTACTGAACCTTTGGTAAAGGTTCTTTAATTAGTTGAGGGAGACAAGCTTGCAATGGGCTACTTGTATGAGGCCATGGATAGGGCCAAAGAATCCATTCACAACTATTATGATGATAAGGGGGATAAGGGGTTTGATAAACAACAACTGATATGGAGAGTGATGGATGAGCGATGGAACAATACACTCCATAATCCTATTCATGCTACAAGGATCTACTTGAACCCCACATTTTCTTACTCCTGTGGTTTTGTATTTGATGTTGATATCATGGATGGATTCTTCACTTGTGTTCAAAAGGTAGTGTCATCTCCAATAGAACGTGCAAAAATTTCTAAAGAAATGGAGATAAACAGGATGGCAGTTGCACATTTAGGTTTGACACGGCTATCCATGATAGGACAACCAAAATGCCAAGTAAGCTTTAGTTTGTTTCAATTTTCAAATTTCATTGTCTCTTCATACTTTGCTTCAACTTTCAAATTTCAAAATTTTCTTATGTTTCTCTTATTTGTTGTAGATGCGTGGTGGAGAAGCTATGTTGGCAGAGTACCCAATCTCCAAAAGCTTGCTATTCGAGTGCTCAACCAAACATGTGGCTTCTCTGAATGTGAGCACAATTCGAGTGTATTCAAAAAAATACACACCAAGAAGCACACTAGGTTAAAATTTTCCAATTAATTTTTTGAATTCATTAAATAATAAAAATATAATTTATTATTTTTATAATTATTAATTATTAATTTATAATTTATGACCCTCGTACAGGTTGGAGTCCCAACGCCTTAATGACATTGTTTACGTCTACTACAATCTCCGATTGTGGGTGTGACAACTTCAGAGGATACTTGACGTGGAGGCCATCTCATTGGATGGGATTGATGCCATTTCTGTATGGAGGGTTGAAGTTGAGAGGCCTGTCATGGAATCAATGCTTGATTGGTTAGAGGTAGTGGAGTGGGTACCAGTTGGAGGGAGGAGGATGAGCAACATGAGGAGGAGGTGACACCACCTACCATGGTCACCAGTAGAGGACGCGGTCTACCTCCTCTAGCTCCTAGTTCTTCAGCTTCTAGAGGACATCAAAGTCCAATGCCAACCCTAGGGCCTTCATCATCTAGAGGGAAAGCTATTACATATTTCGCAAGAGGGGCAGAGGAAATCATTAGTTATTTAGTGGTTCATTTCATTGTATATGACTCATGATCAGTGTTGCAGGAATCGCCCCCCCCCCCGGATCCCAAGCCTGAAGCGCGCCACCGAGGCGAAGCGTCCAGGAAGCGCTCTCCGAAGCGCGATTCCAAATTTAGGTGGCGCGATTCCGTGGAAAAATGGCGATTCCTGCCATTTGGGGTTGCGCCCGCCCGGAAGCGCGGTTCCTCCGGCGCTTCGGGCATGGGGTGGCGCCACGCCACCTGCCCGGAAGCGCACGCCACCCGCACGCCACCCTTGCGCCACCCGAACGCCACCGCGCGGAATGTTTTTTTTTTTTATTTTTTTTTTTAAATTAAGCTAACTAAAGTTTAGGGGGTGGGTTAGGGGTGAGTTAGAGTGAGTTTAGAAAACAATAAAGCCCTTATTCTCTTCTCATTTTCTCACTTTGAGTTTATGAGAGTTGGAGAAGAGAAGAGAGGAGAGGAGAAGAGAAGAGAGGAAAGGAGAGGAGAAGAGAGGAGAGCTTGGAGGAGTGAAGAAGGAGGAGCTTGGAGCAAGAGCTTGGAGGACTTCATCTACAAGA
>APFE031686221.1:11818-43526 GCA_000404065.3 Pinus taeda
ATTATTTTTAATTTTATGATGATGATGATGGTGGTGGTGGTTAACGTCTACTGAGACCAAACTTTGGTCTATCGGAACTAAATAAACAAATTATTTAGTTTGATTTAAGATTTTATTCCGATGCTCAAAAATCTTGGAGAGAAGCCTTCCGAGCTCACTGTAATTTTGACATCGTAAAAGGCTAGGAAGGTCAGTATTGCAATAGAGATTTTGAAACTGATATGTAATGCGGTTGTACACGGGGCACTCTAAGAGGAAGTGATTTTCATCGTCGATGTTTGTGTTCTCATAGAGATGGTAGAACCTTTCCATCCATGGTGTTTTAGGAATTGTCTAATGACCCGTTTCACTATGGAGTTCATGAGAGTTCGTTCTAATCTTAGCTATATTAATTTTATTCTTTGAGCTAGTTAAAATAGAGAGATACTTTTCATCTTCTAGGATGGAGTTGGTGACCTCCTTATAATATCTCAATTTTCTTTTAGCTGCTAAATCATTCTCACACCACATTTTTCTTTGAACTTAGAAGTAACAATATTTTTAATGTTATTAATGTTTTTCAATGCAACATTCTCGTCGATCTCCCAATGGTTTAACCAAGTCCTAGTGTCTTTATACCAGCCTCGCTTAAGCCTTAGGCAGTTTTGGCTTGAATTTAAAGCTAGTTTAGGAATTCTATGGTCTCCTATGTTATTAAGTTTGTGCTTATACAAGATAAACCTAGTCATAGCTAGGCTCTCGATAGGGGAAAGACCCACTCCTATAAGGAGAATAGGATAGGGTGTGTTGCTTTTAATTTTGAGGTTAGACATTATAAAACACTTCTGGATTTGCTCAAACATTCTCCAGGATTCTCTCGAGATGCTACAACCCCAAACCTCACATCCATATAAGATAGTCGAAGTGACTAAAGTTTCAAAGAGAAACTTATTTCTATCCCACATTACGAGGTTTGTCGTTTTACAATTATTTTCAAGATCAAAATAAGCTTTCCACCCCCATTAATCCTTTTCTCAATGCTATAGTTCCGATTGAGCTTGTGATGAATATCAATTCCTAGGTAATTGTAGGAAGACACTTCCTCCAAGTTACTATTGTCATACATAAAAGTAGCATAAGTGTCCTTCTTGGATTTGATAATCATAACTTTTGTTTTGTCAGTATTAACAATCATACCCATGGTAGAGCAGAAATCCTTAAGAAGTCTAAGTTTCTTATCAAGATTAGATGGACACCTTGCGAAAAGAACGATAGCATCAGCATAGAGAATAAGGATGATGACTATCCCAGCTAAGATTATGCCAACACAACCAGCTTCCTCTAAACAACCTTCTAGCTTGTTGACGTAAATTCCAAATAGGGTAAGGGAGAGGGGGCAACCTTGTTTAACTTCGATATTACATTTAATATCTTTCAACCACCCCTAATTGCTCTTTAACTTGGCAATTACATTCTCATATAACCTTATAACAACAACTCTCAACTCAAAAGGAACCTTGAGCTCTTCTAATCTATTCCATAGGTTGTTTCTAGGAACCTTATCAAAAGCCTTTCTAAAGTCCAAAAAGCAAGAGAAAATATTAGATTTATCATTGCAACATTCCTCCATAATGATCCTAAGCATAACGAGGTGGTTCGTTGTTGAGTGTTGCCTTCTAAAACCCACTTGGCCTTTAGCCCACTGACCTCCACTTTCAAGCCATATGCTCAACTTTTTTTCCAAAATAATACCATATAACTTGGCTAGGAGAGGGTTGATCATAATTGTCCAAAAAATAGAGGGGTTATTTGTATCCCCACTTTTAAAAATAGGGATAATGAGGCTTTGAGTCCATGGTTTAGGGAACCCTTACTTTACCGCTTGATTGAAAAGCTTATGGATGTGGAGGATGAGGACAAGACCTCCAATTTTTAGGATTTCCGCTTGGTAAACTTCAATGTCCTTAGCTTTCCCATTAGCCAAACGATTAATCCCAAAATCAATGTCTTCTAATGAGAAAACTTCTTTTGTAGTGAGCAGGGTTTCAAAGTTATCCATGACATTTCGAGATTCATAAAGCTTTTTAAGATAGGAATTCCAGTCATGTAAAGCAATTTTATTATTATCTTTAGTTTTCCTAGTTAGAATCTGCCTCCAGAATTTCTTAGGAGCTACGTTAGAGAGGTGTAAGATATTATCTTGTCTTTTACGAATATACTGCGTTTTTTTCCTTCTAGTTAGGGCTTTGTATATTTTTAACTTGTCAATTTTAAGAGATTCATCAACAACATCCTTAATTGCTCTCCTCACACTTTTACAATCTTTTTCATACCATGGGTTGGTTTTGTTATTTCTTTTATTACTTGAAACTTCAATTGAGAAATTACTAGTAGAATATGAGAGGGTTGTAGTAAAATTATGATAGAGTTCTTCTATGTTGTCTATACTAGATAAAGGAGTCAAATTATTTTTTTAATTCATTTAGAAAGAGATTTTTTTTATTTCTATCAAATATTAAGTTCTTTTGGCTATAAGTATTATCTTCTATGGCATCTCTATTCATGACAAAATTGAGAGTTATAAGTAAAGGCCTATGATCAGAGTCAGGCTCGTGGTCATTTAAGATGTCAAAATTTATTATTTCGTTGTATAAAGGGAGACCAGAGATAACATAGTCTACCGCGTTGCTACCAAGCCCATGGATGCAGGTCATCTGGCTAGAATTGGGCCACTTCTTTAGACCATTGCAAATTATGAGATCTTGAGCACTATAGAGATTGACTAGCTCTGACCCAAACAAATTCTCCCCGTGATCTTCAGAGCTCCTTTTGTACCAGCTAGCTAGAGGAAGATCTTCGTCTAACCAAAGAGGATTAGGGTTGGAATGATTGCTTAGAAGGATAGCTTGGTTGCTTGAAGTTCGAGCATTGAAGTCACCCATTAAAAGGATATTACCTTCATTCCCTAGGCTAGAAATATCATTCTCTAAACCATTTTAAGGAGTATTTTTATCTAGCTTCTTTTTCTTATAGAAGTTAGAATTGATGGGGGGAAAATAACAGATTGCTATGTATGTTTTTTTATCATAAATGTCAGTAATCTCTATCCAACTATATTGGTTGCAAGGGTCATTTTTATAAATCCTAGCATGGGGAGAGATGTTCTTCTTAATGTAACAAGCTATACCCCCAATGCCTCTACGGGAGGATCGCTTGTTCCAGGTAGACCATAGTGTAAAGCCGTCTATGTTAGGGACCTTAGCTTCTTCATGCTCCTAAGTTTCAACAAGAAAAATAATATCAACATCATTCGAGATCCAACTTAGTTTGGGGCCTTTTTTCCATGGAAAGCCCCAACAGTTCCAAGAAAGAATCTGGAGAATGTTGAATTGCTATTTATTATTATCTTTTTGGTTTCTATTTCGAATAACGACTTTTCTATTTCTAATTATTACCCATTTTCCTTCCTTTCTAGCTTCCTTTACCTTTTGAACCTCCTTTCTTATTTCTGCTTGATCTTCTGGAATGAGATATTCATTTATAAATATTCCCATTCCTTTTAGACTTTGGGATTTACTAATTATGTCATACTTATGGTCAGTAGAGCTCACCTTTATTCGGATCAACCTTCCTTTATTCTCAGTTGGTTTCTCTAACCTTGTTGCTTCGGTGAGACACTTTGTTTCAATTTGTAATCTGTTATGTAATTCTGTCTGGGCTATGGCTAAGGTATCCTCGTCTACCTCTACTTTCAAACTGAAGATTATAAGGTTCAAGGCCCTTTTGTTACGCTCATGGTCTAATTCTATCAATTTTTTCATTGCATATTTAATTGGTTTGATATCTAATTTACCTGCCATACTATTTAGGGTGAGGCGACTATTAATTTTTTTCTTCTAGTTCTTTAATCATGTCCTTCATTTTAAGACTCTCTAAAGTATCATCATCTCCTTGCTAGGATGTTTGGTTCATATCTTGGTTTTGTTTTTCTATAACCTGCAACCTAGTCTCCATTGCCTCCATTTTATTCTCCAATAGTTCTATTTTATTTTCTATTTGTTTTCGGATCTTGTCTTCAAGATATGTGAATTTATTTTTCAACATGTCTGTTAACTCTTTTTGTAGCTTGACTTCTCTTTCTTCTCTACGTTTCTCTGAAGACACTATATACTCATAGAGGCTCTATAGAGTAACTGTACTAGGTCTACCTTTCATAATCTTTGGTAGCTGTGGTGAATTATTCATAATTGAAAATATATGAGCATATATGTATTAGAATGAGATAAGGAATGTGTGCACTTGATATCAGTAAGCCGAATCGCAGACCCACATGCCCCGAATTGGATTGAACCATAGCCTGCAAAACGGATTGGATCTCTGACCTCTGGTTGACAGAAATTGATATTGAATATATTTATTGAATCTATAAAACAAAAAAATATTTCTTCAGGTAGAGACGTGGAGATTTTGACAGAAATTGAATGATCATAATCTTCCTTGATCCTCGTAGTCAATCTTCACCAAAGAGAATGGCTAGGGTTTATGCGACTTTGAAATCTCTCCAGAGAAATTGCGAATAACCAGTAGCAGGCACTCTATTGACGCCTATTAATGATGAACAATCCTGCAACTGAAATGATAGCGGGCTTGGGCAGACAAAGCCGCAGAAAGACTCCCTCCAGGATTCATAGAAAAATTCGAACAAAGATACAAAGGCGAATGGATTATAAGTGATCCTCAATAGAAGGTGAACAACAGAACCATCGAGAGAACAAAGATACAAAGGCGAACCGGTTATGAGTGATCCTTAACACTGCAGAACCACCAAGAGATTGATGAAATCACTAAGGCAACAAAGAGAGAGCACTTATCCTCAACAAAAGACGAACTGTTTATAAGCGAGTCGCAGATCCACCCACCAAAGATTGAAGTCGATGTTTCAGGTCTCGCCAATAAGCACAATGTATATGTATACAATAAAATTCGTGGAGTGCCCTCAACCCTCCCGTGCCGCCGAGATTTCACCACAGACAGGGTTAACGCATGTCCAATCAGAGTTCACTCGAAGATCGCGAAGTTCACCTGAAGACCGCATAGTTCACCCAAAGACTACAGAGTGTTGACAGTCGATCTAAATACAATATTTTAATATTAAATTTGTTTTTTCTCCTCGTGTATACTCGAAGATCGTAGAGTTCAGACCGCAAAGTTAAAATTCGTGGAGTTAGGGTTCAAATCATAGAGTTCAAACCGCAAAGTTCAGATCTACCCAAAGATTGCAGAGTTCAGACCACAAAGTGATCTACCTGAAGATCACAGAGTTCAGAACGTGGATATAGAATATCTACCTGAAGATATTCTATAAATAAATGGTTGTGTTAAATAGGATGGGTGTAAATTTCCTAGGTACTTGTAGGAAGACGCTTCCTCCAAGTTACTATTGTCATACATAAAATTAGCGTAAGTGTCCTTCTTGGATTTGATAATCATAACTTTTGTTTTGTCAGTATTAACAATCATACCCATGGTAGAGCATAAATCCTTAAGAAGTCTAAGTTGCTTATCAAGATCAGATGGGAACCTTGTGAGAAGAACGATATCGTCAACGTAGAGAAGAAAGATATTGTCAGATTATATCAATTTTATTATAATATACTTTATAGTATTTTATATTTTTTTAAATTTATATAAAGAAAAAAATAATTAATTAATATTGTTTTTTTTAAGGAGTTGTCTATAATGCGACTTTTTGGAGATTCCGATGACGGAATCCGGAGGAAGAAATTGAGGTTAAATCTTGATTTGTTGCAGTTAAAATGGTTTTTTAACTGCATATTTGGATTCAGCGCCCTGAAAAACCCTTGGGACACTTTGATTGTGCAGAAACTAGCTATCAAACTTGTGATTCCAATAAATTGCTGCCCGATTTTGACCGGAAAAAACCACCGGAAAGACTTTCAAAAAATCGCATTATAGACAACTGTTTTTTAATAGTTGCATGTATATATATAATTATATTAACGGTAATTTGAGTAATAATTAAAATAAATAGTTTTCCATGACAGGTGTCAAATCTTGTAGCTGGTCGGAGTCGTAATGCCGATAAATGGTATCAATGGCCATTTGGCATTTCAAGCATTCCTTGCTATGTACTAACACATGTTAAATTCTCACGAAATGTAACGTGCCTCAAGTGGAAGTACGCCTTTACTTGTCCATCTTGTTATGTCACTGCCCTTTGGGCAGTGATATCTAGTAATGGTATAAAACGATTATTTTGGTGGTCTATACATTGAAATTTTTATACATTTCCAAAGTTCAATATTGATTTTTCAAATGTTTTTAAGGTTAATGTAAGCTGGTCGTCGGCATCATGGCTACAACGGCCGAGGCTATACATCATTCTCTGTCTTAATGGTCGTCTGATCTTGTCTTGGCAGCGTTGCACTCTGGGCTTCAGATGGACTTATTGTGACTGCCAGAAGACCGATTACAACTTATTGTGACTGCCCTAGATCATTTTTTTTTACCGTATTGCATTTTTTGTCTTTTATTTCCATAGTTAACCTTTGGTTTATGCAAGTTTTCTCGGGTTGACCTAATACCACCGCCTACGTCAGGGCTACGAGCCCCGAGGAAATATGTCAACCACTTTCGGTCACTCCATACCTTAAGGTGTTAGGTCGTGGAGTACATGTTCGTAAATTTTAGTTAAGGCTTTGCATGAAACGCCCATGGTTTCTACCTTCGAATTAAATGCCCATTTGTAGAATAATATTAGCGTTTACTCGATTAAGATGGTATGACATTCGGTCTCAGGGTTCGCCAAATTGTTTTCTTCATGCTCGCGGGTTTACAAGTATGCAGTCGTTTGCAGATTGTATGGGTTTTGTCTTTGTTTCCCATTTTTGGATTCTTTCATGACAAGTGAGGCAATGATCTTGACATGGATCACTCAAAACAAACCTTCAACAGAAATATTCCCAAATCTGACAGAAAGTTCCTATCGATTCCAGAAGGCCATGTTAATTATGAAACTATCCTGACTAAATTGTTTAATTTTTTTTTGGTTATTCGCAGCGTTCTAGCATAGTATGTTGTAAATTTTATCTGACTTCTATTTGTTTTTATGGATATATGTGAATTTATGGGTTCAAGATTGCAATAAAAAGCATTGATTCAGGTGTATAGAATCTGGGAAGTGTTGTGGTGACTTTCACAATACACCAAGTATGTAGACTTGGTAATTTTACAAAGGAAAAATTTTCATGGTAAAACAGGTCGGGGTTGAAGGAACCAAACTTTATTCTTTGTCTAGAGAACGGAAAGAAGATGCACATAACAATTTCAATATTTAACGAGGATTAAATTTCTCTCATGGGTTGGCTTCTAGGAACTGCGCTTTCTCTCCGAACAATGACACTTACATTACCAAGTTGCTCTCAATATATCCATAAGCAAATATTTTTAAAGGAACTTTTGGGTTTGGAAAGGTCTTCCAGAAAAGCTTCAGCACTTATAACAAAAAATCATAGCAAAAACTATAAGGGTGCCAACGTTTTTTGGACAATGAAGATCAAATGTGTCTTCATCGTGTCTTCATCGGTTCATGAAGATGATGAATGACTCTCTATTTAGAGAACTAAAGATTTTTCAAAAACACTAGTATTTTCATAGACACAATTTTTAAAAGAGGCATGAAGACTGAATTGGTATTTTGATACTTGTAGGTGATTATTAGGCTCTGTTTTTGCTGCTTCTATATTTTCATGGTCAATATCTTATGGCATTTTGCTTGTAATTTTGGCTTTTTAAAGTCCTACAAAAGCCTTTTAAAGTCAATCATTGCGACATCAAAATTAAGCATTTAGCATATGTCATGTTTGATAATATTACAAGTCTTTTAAAGTCAATCATTGCGACATCAAAATTAAGCATTTAGCATATGTCATGTTCGATAATATTACAAATTTAACAGTAAGGCTTCCTTCCATGTCAAGTTTCCTTTCTATTTATCATTAATATTTAGTTAATGCATTTATTATTTATGTATTGACATAATTACTCTCTGCAAGTGTGAGTTCGTTTGGCATTATGCATTAATAAACATGAGAGGTTTTAATCATTTCCCATTCATAAATTTTTCAATGGCAGTGTTTTGATCCCATTTTTTTGGTTTTCGATGGACAAATGGTATTTAAATGTTTTATGTTATTTATGCCTTCAAATTGTGAGCATTGTAAAACTTTACCTAAACATCCAACTAATTTTGTCTTCATCTAGCATTATGCATTTATTGGAGATTTGGTTTAATAGGATTGCAAATTTTAGAGATATCCTAGAATTTGATACACAATAGTTAAGGCAATTGTTAACCTTGTTTTTCATCTCATTTCAAAATATTTGGGAAATTTAAGATTAAAATAAAAGTAACCTATTGAAAACTAAATACTTCATAAATATTCTTATAAAAAGAAATTGTTTGTTTTCCTCATCATCAAATTTCAAAATATTTGGGAAATTTACAATGAAAATAAAAATAGCAATTTAAAAGCTAAATACTTCATAAGGATTCTTATAAAAAGTCATTATTCAAGGCGTTGCATTGTTTTGGAAGTGTTTTAACAAGACACTTAGTTCAATAGGTTAGGGCATTTCTCAATTTTGGAGATATTGGTTGTGAAGTAAGCTTGTTTCAATAGTTTAGATCACATAAAAGTTATGACTAGAGAGATAAAATTTGTAATAGTCCTTGACGTTTGCTTTGACCCAGTGCACCATTTTCTTTCATGATGGTAAGAGTGCATAATTTTTTGTTTTATTCATTCAAGTTTAGGACTTCATTGAATAAGATCTAGGCACTAGAATTGATCCTCTGTTAGTGTTGGGACATGTGGAATATGCTAACCTTCTTTTAAATCTCATCACTATGATGTTTTGACTATTGGTGGGGCATGATAAAATTTGTAATAGTCCTTGACATTTGCATTGACCTAGTGCACCATTTTCTTTCATGATGGTAAGAGTGCATAATTTTTTGTTTTATTCATTCAAGTTTAGGACTTCACTGAATAGGATCTAGGCACTAGAATTGATCCTCTGTTAGTGTTGGGACATGTGGAATATGCTAACCTTCTTTTAAACCTCATCACTAGGATGTTTTGACTATTGTTGGGGCATGATTACAAAATATTCTGAAATGTGAATATCATGATTATGATGTGCCTTGAATTGCATCTACAGAAAGGTTGTCCATTATTACGCAGTACCTAGAACTGCACTACTAAGATTATGTTTTATTTTGAATTGCAATTGCAGATACAGATGGGTTGTCCATTATTATTATTTTCCTATTTTTACTTGATTATGAATAATACTATCAAAATATTTAACCATGGCATATTTGAAACCTAACTTTTGAATAAGGAAAAACATTTACTCGTACAGGTGGGATAGTTGCTTTTAAGAATTGTCTTTATTTAATTCATTATTACAATTTATATGTATTGTTTTACAAATTTGTGTTAATCAACTTTATGAATTTTGCATTTCCAACTAGTTTTTTATAAATGGCTTTTAAAAACAATGAATTTTGGCGGCTACAGTTTTGATATACATATTCAGTTATATTTAACCGTTGGCCCTTTTCTTGAATATCCCCATTGTTATTTATATTTAACAAATTATGGTTAATCAACTTTATAGAATGAGATATCCAACTTATTAATCTAATTTAAAATGTATTAGTTAAATAAATGAATATCAAGATTCTAGATTCTTTTAATCAACTATATAATACAATCTTGCATGGCTAAGAACTTCTCAACATCCACCTAGAAAATGGTTCAATATTATAGAGCCATTACAAATTGGGTTCATCGCCCTTAACACCACAATCTTGTTGAGCCTCAAGATTACTTAGGCTTAGATTTGAACAATGAAACAGTAAATCAACCACATACAATACATAATACATAACATTGTATAATAAATGAAAGCTATGTGGTGGCAATGTGAAAAACAACAATAGCAATAACATTCCCACATTCCCACCACATGGCTCTGGTTAGTTATTGATTACAGTTAATCATTATCAGGAGGGTTTCTTTGCGCTTATGGCAGGAGGTGGTAGTACCCTTATTTAGATGCGCTCTTGCTTCTAGTTCACAGTTGTCTTTCTTCTATTATGGTTAGTTATGCCTATTCCTGATACACATGCCTCTCGTTCTATTAGTGGCTATGAATCCTTTGGTCAGTCCAACTCTCAGTGCTTATTGGATCTCGCAACAATGGAGAATTTGTATTTCCTTGCATTTCACGATGGGCTCTCATCTTCCGGCTGTGTTCACATGGTCTCTTTGGGGTTCCAGTTGGCCTGCACAGTTAACTGTAACGGCTTGTCTCTCTCGCAAAGTTTTCTACCTCCTTTCAGTCCACATATTATGCTAATTGAGCTATATGCTCAAATTTTCCTGTGGTTGGTTGTTTCCCAAGAATGATTTGTAAGAATTTTGAGTGTTGATCAACCTGCAACTCTCCTTCAGTGTCCCTCTCACAAGTTGTCTCCTCCTAACAGTTGTTTATTCTGCTCTCTGCCAATCATGGATGTTACTATGGTCGTAAGTTATAGTGGGAAGTTCGCGGCTCAAGTTGGGCGCTAGTTTATAAACTCAGACAATTGGGTCTTTATAACCCATGGCTTGAGAGTGCAAGGTATTTTATGGATTCTTCCTGGCGTAGCGCGGTTCCTCAAGCACTTTGATGAGCATGCATATGAAGCCTGGGATTTGTGGATCCATGCGACTTCAAACTTGTGGCTATGAGCTCATGGCTCCAGATGACTCCGAGTTCGTGGAATTTGTGGCTCCAAGTGATTCTATAAGTCGAATGCTACTTATAGACCATTTGTTTTTCTGAGTGGCATATGGAATCACTCAGTTATAATTTGTATGGCTTGTTAAAACAAGGTTTTTGTGCCTTTAAATTCTCGATACTCTTTGTAAATTTTGGAAATACTTTCTTTTTGTCCGATGCACTGGTTAAGTAAGGCCTATGCAACATGAAGATTCTTAATCTGCACTATTGGGTTGTTTCTCATTGGGGAAACCAATGGCATGGAGTATTCTCTCTTTTTAATGCCTCATTTAGTTAATGGAATGTCCAACTTTACATTAAAAAAATTGAATAAAATAAATAATTTAGTTAATGGAATGTCCAACCTTTACATTAAAAAAATTGAATAAAATAAATAATTTAGTTAATGGAATGTCCAACTTCACATTAAAAAAATAATAAAATAATAATATTTTTAATATTTCTTTGTTTGAATTGATTATTTATTTTTAATTATGAAGTAGATTTAAAATAATTTTTTATGAGTTCAGAGAATTTTTTTTTTTAAGAAAGTAAGGTAATAGTATAAAATCCAAAAAAAAATTAAAAATGAAAATTTATCTTTTTTCTAAATAATCCATAAATAATTTAAATAATATAACTAAATAACTAGTAAAGTTCAAAGAAGTTGGATCTAATGGCTGAAAGCAAGGAATTTTTCATCATTGGGAAAAGTTCAATTTCCACAAAAGCCTCCATAGAGCCATAGGGCACAGTAGAGACCATATTAAATAGTTTCTTGATCAATACACACATAAGTGAATCAATATCCATCCAATATCCTTCAACTCTATTAATTTAGAAAACATTTTAATTTCTTATTTTTATTTTGATTATAAATAAAATTTAATAAATAAATTAGAATATACATTTTACCATTTCCTTTAACTTCTCTAATTTAAATATTAGAAACAATTTAATTTCTTATTTTTATTTGATTTAAAATAAAATTTGATAAATAAATTATGATACATTTTACCATTTCGTTTGGACAAATTTATCCATTCTTAATATAAAAGGATTAGGTAAACAATGGAATTAAATAAATAAAACATAATTTCTTGTATGTGCTCAGTTGTATTTTTATTTTTTTTTTTATTAAATATATTAAATTAAAATTCAAATAAACAATCAAATTATTAAATAAAACATAATTACTTTTATGTTGTTGATTGTATTTTTTTTTTTTTTAAATATATGAAATTAAAAATTCAAATATTACGTACGTATAAATTTTTCTCGAGTTACCTGAAAGATTAAAATATATATATTTACATTTAAATTTTAATTTTAAATTTTAAAATAATGAGAAATATAATATTTGTGAAGTTATTTTATTATATGAATCAATTATATAGAGAACTAATTATGGTAAGTATATAATTTTTTTTGGGATGAATGGAATTTTTTATTATTAAGAAAAAATTATATATAGTTTGAATTTTCAAAATAGAATTAAAATTCAGAAAATATTTGAGAGTAAAATGATTTATCAATAACATATATTCAAAAAACTACTAAGCTAAGCATACTAATATAGAAAACTTTTTGATAATTCAAGATTTCAAGGGGGAAATGTCTTAGACATTTGTACGACTTTTCTTGAATTAACTAATTGTTCACAGTCTTCTTGGATTTGTGCCTTGTTACTCTTGTGGCCTTGTTTTTCGGCTTCTTTGTCTTGCTTGGAGACCACCTTGAAATCCATTATTTGAACCCCAAGACTAGACTGCGAAGAACTCAAGCCCAATTGTTTGCTTCAAAGATAGGCCTTATATAGAATCCTAGCCTCATGATCTGACATGTCCTTCACATCTTTTCCATGCCATTCTACTGCAAGGGTAATTAGTCATAGGTCATCTAGATCCATATCTTCTGATAGAGCTTCAACTTTATCTCATTCCAAAGGAGAGCTAACCATTTACTATGGTAATGGATTTTGCTAGTGCTCTTCAAGAGACTTTTGCACCACCTCTATAGGGTTATGGGATATACCTCTTGTGGATTGCATGCTTGATTGGATGTTGACTTGCTCGCTCTGGAGCCGCATGCAAAGAGGAGAGAGAATCAAACCTATTTTTAGACCTAGGGATCTGGTCAGGATTTGAGGTACCCTAGGGGCTCAAATTTATTCATCGTTAGGGAACTTTTCCTTAATCAACTGGCTCTTTCAGAGAATGATTTTTGCAAACAATTCCTGGGTATTCATCGGACGATCCCTAATAAGATGTCTATATTCATAACAACTCTTGTATCTAAAAGAGACTTATTCATAATCTAGAGACTACTTCCAAGCACTAGCTTGATAGTGAATATTGATTGAGGCTAGAAAAGGTTAGGAGATATTCATGTAAAAACATATATGTGCATATCAGCAGCCTCCAATACTTTGAAAACGTTGTCGATGACATTGTCAATACCTTCAAGGGTTTCCTCCTTCCAACATTCCTTGGGATGAGAAAAGAGATAGATCCACAACGGGGCTAAAAGGAAATCCTACTTCTTTGGATTATGCTACTCCTTCCATAATCACATGAAGAGCCCTATATGGTTGAAAAAATATGACCCTCCTTCAAAACCTTGCAATTTTTCTTCAAGTTTGGAGAAAATGACTATAGAAAAACACTTGGCCCATCACTCCAATTCTATTTGACCTTGGGGGTTCATTTATTTTGGATCCACCCAATCAAATCCTTTTCAGAGGCACATAATCCAATCAATTTGTGGATTAAAGTGTGATCCTGCATATATTATATATATTCTTCAATCTTACTAGCTTTAACCTCCCATTTTGGATCTTACAATGCTTTTGGCAAGCAATGCCCTATATTTCTAGCTTGTGACAATGTACCCAACATAAGGTTTTCCATAAAACTAGAAACCCCATTTTGTCCTACTGCTATATGAAAATGATGTCAAAGATGAGGAGATTGATGGGAAAAACTAGTAGATCTAGACTCATTATGAACTCCTGAAAGAATTTGGCTAAAGGAGGGAGCAGAACCCTCTCTCACAGAGCCAAGCATAAAAATCTCTATAAAAAAAACCCTGACATTTGTAGATAAAAACCAAGATAAATCATATAAATTAAATGAATAATAAACATTGATAAAAATCAACCTATAATAACATCAAATAATTATTCAATTATTAATCTTATATTATTAAAATTAAAAAAAAAAATCATAAATATTAATTAAATTTATAATTTATTTTAAATTATTAGTATTGATTATAAAAATATATATATATATATAAACTAAATCCAAACCATTTATATGTGTACTAAAACTGTTCCAATTTCCAATTTTATTAAAAATGTTGATCCATGTTAAAAAGACTTATTTTAAAAAGATGGGGAAGTTCAAAGAGAAGGAGTACATATTGTCAAGTTAAAGCATGCTCACTTCATTCAGAACCATGGTTGAAATTGAAAAAATGTTATTATGAAGGTGGATATTCCTGTTAGGAAGGGAAGAGATTGCATATTATATATAGTTAAGTTAGGTAAGTAAGATTATTTATAGGAATTTAAATTAATCTTATATTAAGGAGTGCTTGTTTTAAGAGTGCATCTATTTATCATCCATTTAATTTTCACAAATAAAACAAATTTAATATTATAGATATTATTATTTACAATAATTAAATAAATAATGTTTATTAGCATTTTTAATTTACTATTGCAAAAAAATAACATAAAAATTGATAAAGCCAAAATTATAATTTACTTTTAGTAAACTCAAAGTACAAAATGTACTTTGCGAAATGGAAAGATGGTTTTTTTGGTCAAACTCACCAAAGCTAAAAACTTCTATTTCTTCTTTGATGAAAAGGAAAGTTCTTTAATTTTGTTGATTTCACATCAAATTCTGAAATTTTTCTAACTTTATTTAATTTTCTTAGATCTTTGAAACTTTTCAACAATTTCAAATTTTTCTTTTATTAGAAATCTAAAGAAATTATTACAAACTTGCATATTTTCTCTTCAACGAACTTGGATTTTCTTTATTGCTGAACTTATTTAATTTAGAAGTTTTTCCTAAATCAATGATAAATCTAGATTATTGATCTCAATATCAAATGTGATATGGATTTTTGATTCCCCAAATTTCATGATGTTACCCTAAGATTCTACCACCACAGACTTTGCAAAGGTCCATTGGTATGACTTACATGAAATTTGCCAAAAGAATCAACATTTTCTAAGATTTTATAATTTATGAAAAAATCATAAATTTGTTGAAGTTTTATTTTTTCTTTTAACTTGCAGATCAAGATAATTAATTATCTCTTTGAAGTCTCCGAGGGAAATTCCACATGAATTTAAAAAAAAATAAATTATGATTTCATTCTACGTTAATCATTTTCTTTAAACTTGACCCAAAATGAAAATCTACCTTAGTAAATTTGTTAATTTTACACTAATCTCCAACCCATATGAGTCTATTGTTGAACCATATCTATGATACCAATCTTTAACATGCATAGATCTCAATTTGAGACACATTAACATTTAATCACTTACGGGACATGAATTAAATGAAACATTCATACACATCATCAAAACAATAAATTAAAATTGCGAGAAAACACTTATCTTGTAAATGTTTTACACAACCAACTGTAGATGTTGGGCATTCCATCTAACCATAGGTGTTGTTACATTAAATCTCTCTACAACAAGCCACCCTCAAGTTTGGGTTATGAGTCCACGAGGATGAACAACTCCTATGGGTGTTTATAGTCTACTCACACATCCCAATGCCTAGTAAAAACTTAATGACGTGACTCCTACAAATATTCCAACCACTGAATTCTATTCCCCATTAGTCTACATAACTTAGAGGATGATATTTTCTCCTTTGCATTGTATTCCTTTGGACAATCTCCATCCCCTCCAGGACTCTAGCACAAAATCAACCAAGAATTTATCAATTGGGGGCTCCGGAAAATCTAGCTATATGAAGAATGCTCACAACAACCTTTACACATGATTTTTGGGTATTTTCCCAATAGGGGCTCCTCATAAGCGTAAAATCCTAGTCCTCAACATAAAATCTAGCTCTAAAAAGTCTAGTTTTCAAGATACAATATGGTTGCAACCTCTTGCAACACAAAAAAAAATATCTTTTTTTTCTTCACTTCTTTCTATATACCTAACTAACTACACTTCCTACTTGATATTCCTTTTTGCATGCATGATTAACTCTCACGATTCTTAAGGATTATTCTATCCAAACCTTGTTGTCATAACTAGGAGAGATGGCTTTCCCACTAAGCACTTACATGAGTGTACTTTACCACATGTTGGAATAACTAGCTAAGATGACTCTTCTACGAAGCTTCCACATGTATTAAATGATTGGAGTGTTTAATAAGTCAACAGAGATAAATGGATAATGGCATATTAACTTATAAAAATGACATGGGTTTTCCACTTAACCTCTTTAGCCCCCTCTCTTATGGAATTATTTCCCTTTATGATGATATCCTTATTTGTCTTATGGCCAATGTTGTATTTTGTTTATTATTCATAATGCATGTACATATTACAATATCAGGCTCTTTGGAATTTAATAAATATAGGCTCTTTGGCCCAAAACATATTAGCCCACCGACATTCTAACATACGTATTGTTACATTATAATTCATGGGAATTAATTTGGGATGTTACAATGATTTTGTTATGGAGTGTATACCATGGTAATGGTCCTTACCCATTAGGGGAATTTTGAGGTAAAAAACGGGCCTCAAAACAAAAGATGTACTCACAAAATTAACTTTAAAAGAACCAATAGGATTCAATATGATGATTTCATGCCCAAGGGAAAATATTTTAGAGGGAAAAGAAAAAAACTACTCTTTTAATTGTATTTTCGACTTATCTCTTGGTAGGTTTACTCAAATGTCCAGTGTAACCCCGTTGGATGCAAAATTAAATTTCATATCCAACGAGTACCCACTCTGCATATTCCTAAGTAGACCCAAATAGAAAAAGTTGAAATATAGGAAAAATGTGTGTTCAACATGCTTTTTTCATGCATTTTTATTTTTTTCGATGTTGATCTAATTTGAAGTGTGCAGAGTGGGTACTCATTGGATGTAGAATTTAATTATGCATCAAACGAGGGTATACACTTGAAATTTGAGTAAACTTATAAGGAGATAATCCCAAAATACAATAAAAATAGTAGTTTCATTTCTTTTTTCTTTAAAAATTCATAACTCTTATTTTATTATTTTAACTATTATTTTATTATTTTCCTTGGACGCCCATTTTAGACCTCAAAATTCCACTAATGAATCATTCATAGTTGCATTATCTTGAGCATTTTGTGTTGGAATACTGAGAAGGGGGGTGAACCAATGTTTCTTTCAATAGTTATATCATGTCAGTTAAGATTTTATCATAAATTAAAGCAGAACACAATAAGTAGATTCACAAGAAAATGTTTTTATTAATCAAGATGGTCAGAAATCCAATCCTCTATAACAAAAATTCAAGCTCCAACATGTACAACAAATCTTTAACTTCTTCAAGGCTCCAACCTTGAATGAGGACTCCAATCCTCACAATAAACGCAAACACCAACTTGGTCAAAATGACGACTCCAATCCTCCTAGGCTCCAACCTTTCCAAATAGTCTTCAAAAATCACTTTTACAAGATGTCTCAAAAATAAACTTTAAAGAGTTCTAGAAAGTCTTATCAAATTTGCTCCAAGAATATTTTGAGTCTGCAACAACAAAATCTTCAAGTCTGCTAGAAGATGTCTCCAAGTCTGCATAGGAAATTCATTAGGATAGCTTCAAATATACTCCAAAAGATACAAAATATGTTGCTTCAAAAGATACAATGGATGCTTCTCCAAAACTTAGAATATGTCTACACTCTCCAAGGTTGAAAATCCTCACATATCCAAGTCCACTATAATTTTGTCACAAGGTCAAGATTCCTACTTCAAAAGGCCAAGTGTACTGCTCCAAAAGGCCAAGTGTACTGCTCCAAAAGGGCCAAGATTTTTGTTCAAAGAGGCCAGGAGTACTACTGGAAAAGAGGTCTGAAAATATGCTCCTAAAAGGCTAAGAGTTTTGCTCCAAGTGGCCAAGAATATTGCTCAAAAAGAGGTCAGAAAGTATGCTCCTATAGAGATAAGAGTTCTGCTCCAAGTGGCCTAATATTCTTCTCCAAATAAAGGTCGAAAGTTTGCTCCTGAAGGCCAAGAATTTTTCTCCAGAAGGGTTGAAATTTCAGTCTGAAATCACCACAGATCTGAATCTTATCACAAGAACAAAGTTGTTGAAATTAGGTTGAATTCAAAGCTCCCGCAGTGAATGTAATTTGTGCTTTTAAAGGCTGAATCCTGAGGTCAAACAAGGTCGAGTTCAATCTAGAAGGAAGAGGTCCACAAGTCCAAATTCATCTCCACAAAATGCAACAAAAGGATGGCTTCAAAAGACTGATCCAAAACCCAGAAACCCACCAATAAACCTGGATCCAAAAACAAAAATAAATACCACAACTGATTTTCCTTAATTTTTTTCTTGGTTCATAAGATATTGTTAGGATATTCCGACACATAGGAAATAGTTAAGTATAACTTGGTCTAGTATAGAGTTAGGTAAAGTGTGTTTCTTTACTATTTACTTTTGTAACTTACAATCCAACGGTCACGATATGTAGTGATCCGACGGTTCATTCTCTCCTCGGTATTACCGACACTTGATCCGTGGCTTAACACCCATTGGTCCATGATCTCTAATTAAAGAGCATGGAGGGTCATTTGTAGGTTACTGTTCATGAGAGAAGCTTATGTAAATTTTCATTCTTTTATTAATAAATTGCTTGAAGTGGCCGCATTGGCTCAGGCCGTGGACTGTTTCCCTCTTTGAGGGTTTTAACCACATCAAAAATACAGGTGTATTGATCTGTGATCTGTTTGTGAGTGGTGTCCTTTGGTGTTCTGTCTGAGGAACTTACCCTGTAAATTCCTACAGATATGAACCTTATCCCTCTACCTCATATCTAAGCTTATTTTTCTTTTCTCCCTTGGCCAAGTTCGATGAGAAAACGCAAGAGTTGTGTTGTCTATTTATACTAATTGGACCATGTATTGAATCAACATTTCTTTTGGAGAGGAGAAAACTTATATTTATGTAGGTTGACTTTAATAGGGGGGAAAATTGATTTCTTCACTTATTTCTTCTCATCAAATAAAGTAAACTATCAAACAAGAATTGTACTAAGTTCTCATTTTTTCGAGGTAGCAAATAATCATCCAATTTTAAAAAGTGAGGAGTGAAGAGGCATGTAATAGCTCATTGGGAAGGGCTTAATGTGCTCTTTGAATATATGATGTCCATATCTTCATCATGTCATCCTTTGACATCAATAACAAATTATTCTTCCAAAAATCCCCCCCTTTGTTATTGGTGGCAATAATTGTTGAGAAGTGTAGCAAGAAAGTCTCATTTTGACTTTGCCTTAGTCAAATTGAGAAAATTCAAAATTTCCACATCAGTAGACAACTTGGAGGCAATTAACTAAGGTGACATGGTTCTTTTCACTTGATTAGCTTAGTAAATTCTAGTTAGAGGGCTTGGAGTTCAGTTAAGCATGTGTGATTGATGATTTCTAGCAATCTAGATCAGTTATTTCCAGTTGTATTCAATTAAACTAGTTCTAATTGTTGATAGAATAAGTTGGAGGTCAGATGTGTAGTGGGACAATAGTCTAACTCAGTGATCATCTAGTTAACTGATCAATCAGCCTAAAATAGCTAGTGCATGTAGAGAATTTGAGTTCCTCAGTTGTGGTGGAGATTCCAAGGCAATGTAACATCAGTTGTAGACTAGTCTTGAGTGTACAAGTGTTGCATGTAGTCAAAGATCCAACCTTGCGTATTAAGTAATTAATTGGAGGAAAATTCCTAAAATATTGGGGCCTAATTCGTCAGGATTTGTGTAGGGAAATAGGGGCTCAAGAAGAGGTATAAATTGACTAAGTCTGGGTCAAAGCCTCTCATTGAGGACAAAGAAATGTTATTCACTTGCAGGTTATGCTTAGAGTGAGCAAGCAATTCTAATACATTCTCTATTCATATTATTAATGCAAGCAAACTTAAGGGGTTTTTACTAGTTGGTTTCCCCTAGATAAATTTGTGTACTTGTGTATGTGGTTGATGCATGTTTGTTAATGTTGTTCTAAATTGTGAATTAATTTCTATAGAGTAGTAGAGTAGAATCGTGTCTCTTGATTTAGATTAAATTTCTTAAGTAGTTGCAATTCTATCACCATATTTCTACATGGTATCAGAGCTAGATTAAAATTAGAACAATAGTTTTGAAGTTGTTCCTCAGGAGGTTCGAATTTGCAGCTTCAGTGTAGCAGGATTTCTTTAGAGTTGGGAGAATGACCTTAAACGGAATAAGATTAGAGTATGCCTTAGAAGGAAGCTCGAATTTCATTGCATGGAAGGATCACATGGAGGCAATGCTTGATGATAATGGATTGTTGGGATATGTCAAGACAAACATTCCAAAACGAGAATCAGGGGATGCCCAAAACCTAGCCCAATGGAAGAAAGATGTAGCCACGATGAGGAGAATAAACTTGGAGGGAGTGCAAGACCACATTGTCTCAAATCTCCATGGCAAAGAAACTCCTTTTACAATGTGGAAGGAACTGGCTAAGCTACTTGAGAATAATAGTGACCATAGAAAAATGGTCCTCAAAGATAAATTTCAAAACATCAAGATGCAAAAGAATGATACTATTCTACAATATCTCGCCAAATTTACACAATTTCACGAGGAACTTGGAGGGGTTAGTGTGAATGTTCCACAAGATGAACTAGTGAGCCTAGTTGTTCTAAGCCTTCCCAAAATTTGGCATAGCTACCAGTACTCGGTGAACGAGAGGGAGAAATTACCGAATTGGGAATGCTTGTGGCTGATTTGGTATAAGAAAAAATCAGGCAAAATACCAAAGATGGAGGTTCATCCAAGGGAGAGGATGAAGAGAATTTTCATTGGTTGGAAAGGGAAAGAAGGGAAAAGGGAATCAATTGCAAACCAAAATATATTCCAACAAATGGGGGAAGAAGAAAGACTTTTCCAAAATAAAATGCTTCAATCAATGTCATGAATCTGGGCACTGTGCTACAAAGTGTCCACACAAAAATTCTAGCAAGAAGAACTTAGGAGGAGTAGTAGGTGAAGCCCTAGCTTCAAAATTTGATTTGGAATTCACCCTAATCGCATGCATGCCTAACACTATGATGGGAAGTGTGTGGTACTTGGATTCAGGTGCCTCATTCCACATAAAAAGGTGTGGAGATTTTTTCAGTGACATGGAGGAGAAAGATCTCCATATGCATGTTGAGCTTGGGGACGATACAAGATATTGAATGCTACTGGGATTGGTATAGTAACCTTTAAGACAGAGTCGGGATCCCCTCTTCACCTCAGAGATGTTATGTTTATACCAGGCTTGAAGAAGAACCTCATCTCTGTAGTATTTTTGGAAGACGATGGCTATGATGTAATCTTTAGTAAAGGGAATTCCTTTCTAAGGCACATAGTTACGAGGAAGGTGAAGCAAATCAGGGTTCGTGTGAAGAACTTGTATAAAATTGATGTGGAATATTGTGTTTCATTAAGAAGTAAGGCAGAGAAATTGTAGAGTCATGATGTTGGTGAACTCTGGCACAGGAGATTGGGCCATTTACACCATGGCGACCTTAAAATTATGCAACAAATAACCACTGGAACCCCTGAAGGATCACTTGAGCATAAGGATGCCTGCAAGGGTTGTACCTTAGGGAAGTATCTAACATCCACATTCCATGATCAAGATAACAAAGCACATCTAGTCTTAGAGAGAGTCTACTATGATGTTTGTGGACCCTTCTCAATAGCCTCCACTACCGGACATAAATACTATGTTATTTTTATTGATAATTTCTCAAGAAAGTTTTGGATCTTCTTCATGTAAAATAAGGATGAGACATCCTCAAAGTTTGTATAATTCAAGGCACTAGTTGAGAAAGAGACTAGCAAGAAGGTGAAGGCTCTCAAGAGCGACAATGGAGGTGAGTATGTTTTGAATGACTTCAAGGATTTATGTGCGAAAGAAGGCATTTGAGGAGAGTTGACAACTCCACACAGCCTAGAGCAAAATGGGGTATCTGAGAGGAAGAACCGAAGCATTATGGGAGCTATGAGATATATGCTACATGACCAAGGTATGCCACTGCATTTATGAGCAAAGGCATGTAACAAAACAGTCGACTTGCATAACCAGATTCCTCATCAGATTCTTGATATGATTACACGAGAGCAGGATTTCTCGGGGAGAAAGTCAAATGTGTCTCACTTCAAAAAATATTGAGCCTCTATTTACTATCATGTCTCCAAATATTTAAGGAAGAAACTTGTGCTGACAAAAAAGTTGGAAGTTTTTGTGGGTTACACCGATACTCCAGACAATGACAAGGTGTACAAACCTTCCCTCTGAATGATAGTTCTATAAAGGGGTGTAAATTTTGATGACGAGAAAGAAATTAGATGCTCTCTTGAGAGGGAGCCTCAAATCCCACCAGAAGAGGATCTTTTAGCTCCAAAGGAGGAGCCTCAAGAAGTTGTGGAATAGCCACAAATGGAGGATCAAAGAAGAGGCAGAGTGGAGACATCTACTCAAGAAAAACCATCTAGATAAGATAGAAAAATAATCAAGGAAGCTGATAGATTGATGTAGGATGCGAGGGATAATATGGAAGTTCCTTCAAATTTGAGCAGGAAAAGGAGGTTACCTAAGAGGTACACTGGCTACATGGCTCTAATGAATGAGATTTTAGAGACTGAGCCATCTTGTTTTGAGGAAGAATTTGAGCAATCAGTTTGGTTTGATGCAATGGTGGAAGAATATGAATCCATCATGAAGAACAATGTTTAGGAAGTGGTCCCAAGATTGGTAGATAAATCATTTGTGGCCTCAATTTGGATCTTTAAGGTTAAGCATATAGTAGACATAAGCATAGAGAAGTATAATGCTAGATTTGTGGCCAAAGGATTCTCTCAAGTTGAGGGAATTGACTATGAGGAAACATTTTCTCTCGTAGCAAGGTATTCATCCATTAGATTAATTCTTGCACTGGTTGCGTAGATGGGGTGGAAGATCCACCAGATGGGTGTAAAAACAACATTTATCAATGGTGCTATTGAGGAGGAAGTGTACATAGAGAAACCAGAAGGTTTTGAGACATTTTATCAGGAGTCTCATGTGTGCAAACTCAGGTGAGCATTGTACGGTCTCAAATAGGCACCCCGAACTTGGTACACTCGAATCATTATTTATCTCATTGGAGTGAAGCGGATGTGAATATGTATCATATTTTGGTAGAATATAAATTGCTTTTAATTGTTTTATATGTTGATGGTTTAATATTTATAGGTGATGAGCAGTTGATCAACTCTTGCAAGGGAATTTGAGATGAAAGACATGGGTCTCATGCATTACTTTCTTGGGCTAGAAGTATGGCAAGGTGACAAGGAATTGTTTGTGTCTCAGGGAAAGTACGCCAGTGAGGTACTGTAGATATTTTTCATGGAGAGTCATAAGCCCATGAAGACACCTATAACAACCAACTAGATGAAGGATAATGCCACTTCAGGTGAATAGGCTGATGCTACCATTTATCAGAAGTTAGTCAGTTCAATTATTTATCTTGTCAACACATGTCCAAATATGTGCTATGAATTCAAGCAGATGATCAAAGCTATGGTTAGTCCAGCCAAATTTTATTGGAAGGCAACAAAGCATGTCTTACGGTACCTCAGAGGCACAATTACCGAATATGGATTATGGTACAAATAGACAGAGGGAGTGAAGTTGTGTGGCTTCATAGATACAGATTGGGTAGGGTGTCCATCCGATCGAAAGAGTACATTAGGTGGAATTTTCAGTGTTGGGTTCACAACAATTTCCTGGTACAGTGGAAAGCAGAGGTCTCTGGTGCTCAACTTGATAGAAGTTGAATACATGGTTGCAAGTCAAGCAACATGTGAGGTGATCTAGATAAGAAAAATGCTTGTGGGATTGTTTGTTCAAGAGATGGATCTAATTGTGATCTATTGTGATCACCAGAGTTTCATGAAGCTCTTTGAGAATTCGATAGGTCGTGATTGATCCAAGCATATAGATATTCAGTATCATCATTTACGGGACTATTTGCAGAGGATGATAATGTTGCTACAAAACATTCTAACATAGTTACACGATGTTGACATCTTGACAAAGGCTTTGTCAATAGGGAAGTTCGAATTCCAAAGGTGCAGGATAGGGATGGTTGAAAATCCCTTTCTTGCTAAGAGGGAGTGCTGAGAAGTGTGGCAAGAAAATCTCAATTTGACTTTGCCTTGGTCAAATTGAGAAAATTCTAAATTTCCACATCAGCATGCAACTTGGAGGTAGTTTACTGAGGTGAAAAGACCCTTGTCACTTAGTTAACTCATTAAATTCAAGTTATAAGGCTTGGAGTTCAATTAACCATGTGTCATTGATAATTTGTAGCAATCAGTTCAATTATTTCCAGATGTATTTAGTTAAACTAGTTCTAATTGTTGATAGAACTAGTTGGAGATCAATTATGCAGTGGGACATCAGTCTAACTCAGTGATCATCCAGTTAACTGATCAATTAGCCTAAAATAACTAGTGCATGGATATAATTTGAGTTCCTCATTTGTGGTGGAGATTCCAAGGTAGTGTAACATTAGTTGTATACTAGTCTTTAGTGTACATTTGTTGCATGCGGTCATGGATCCAACCTTGGCAATTGTGAAATCAATTGGAGGAAAATTCCTAAAAAATAGGGGCCTAATTCCTCAGGTTTTGTGCAAGGAAATATGGGCTCAAGTAGAGGCATAAATTGACTATGTCTGGGTTAGAGATTCTCATTGAGAAGAGAGAAAGGTTATTCACATGCAGGTTGTGCTCATAGCAAGGAAGCAATTGTAATACATTCTTTATTCATCTGATTAATGAAGACATTCTTAAAGAGTTTTTACTAGTTGGTTTCCCCTAGATAAATCTGTGTACTTGTGTATTTTATCGATGCATGTTTGTGAATGTTATTCTAAATTGTGAATATATTTTTGTAGAGCAGTAGAGTATAATTGTGTCTCTTGACTTAAATTAAATTTCTTGAGTAGTTGCAATTCTATCACTATATTTCTACAACAATATCCTCATATGCTACTCCCTTTGTCATCATGTTTCTCCTGCTCTCCATGTCATATTATCCCTCTTTTACATCAATAGCAGAGGGGTGCTCTAATGGGATGCAAGAGAGATGACCCTCATATTTTAACAAATATATTCTAATGCTTCTTGAGGTTGAGGTTTTGTCAATATATTTGCAATATTTTGCTTAGTGTTGACATACTAAATTTTCATGTTCTTCTCTACAACTTGTTCATAGAGAAAGTGGTACTCGATTGGGCTATGTTTTGTCTTTCAATGCATGACTAGATTCTTTGAGAGGTTGATTTTATTGGTATTGTCAAAGTAGATGGTCATAGGCTAATTTGTTTCTATATTGACATCCTTCAAGGCTTCCTTCATCCATAGGATTTGTGTATAACAATTATTTGTTTCTATGTACTCTACTTCAACTATGGAGAGAGATATAGATGATTATTTTTTGCTTAACTAGGATACAAGACGATCTCCTAAGAAGAATGCATTATTATTCGTACTCTTTTGATCATCAACTCTTCCTGCTCAATTTGTATCAGTATATGTTGTTAAGGTAAGATTTGTGCTCTTAGGGTACCATGGTCCAAAGTCAAGAGCACCTTTTCGGTATTTGAGTATTCTCCTTACAATTAGCAAATGAGATTCCTTAGGGGTTGTTTGGAATCTTGCCAGTATTCCTATTTCTCGCATGATGTTTGGTCATGAAGTTGTCAGATATAAAATACCTTCAATCATTGATCTATAAATACTTGCATCCTTCATAGGAGATTCATCATCCTTACTTAGCTTGTAACCTATAGCCATAAGTGTTCTCACAATAACACATTCTTCCATCCTAAATCACTTGAGCATATCCTTGAGATATTTTTCTTGTGATATGAAAATTCCTAATTCAGTTTGAGTTACTTAAAGTCCAAAAAAGTAAGACAAATCTTCAATCATCGACATTTCAAATTATTTTGACATATCTTGGAAAATTTTGTGACTCATTTCATCATTTGCTCCCAAAACTCAGATTATCCATGTATACTAGTGTGATTAGCAAATTTCCTTTGTCCATTTTCATGAAAAGGTTGCTTCCTGCAACTCCTTTCTTGAATCCTTTTTGTTGAAGATAGTGATAAAGTCTAGTGTACTAAGCTCCTGGGGCTTCATTTAATCAATACAATGCCTTCTTTAATTTGCATACGAAGTCTTTATTTTCATACATGTCAAACCCTTCTGGTTGTTCCATGTATACTTCTTCTTTTAGGTATTCATTTAGAAAGGCTGACTTTATATCCATTAGATATTCTTTGAAGCATTTTGAATAGGAAAATGAAAGAAGCATCTTTATATCTTCTAGTCTGGCAATATGAGTGAAAATTTCTTCAAATTCAATTCCTTCAATTTGAGTGTATCGTTTGCACACCAATATTTCCTTGTTTTTGATGACTTGTCCATATTCTTTCATTTTTTTCATATACGCCCACTTGGTTCCTATGAAATTCTTATCCTTTGGACGAGGTACTTTCTCCCATATTCCATTATTTTCAATTGGTTCATTTCTTCTTCCATTTCCTTTATCTAGTGAGGATCCTTACTTGAGTGAAATTTTCTAATTCTATTGAGGATAACAAGGTAATTTCATTCCTTTTTGGTGTGCTTTTCATATTTATTTGAGTTTGTATTCCTCCATCCACATCTCCAATGATTTGGACTTTTGGATGAGTTTTTTGTTCAAAATTTAACTTTCACTGTGTTTGAAATGGTTCCTCCTATTGTTTTTCAGTTCCTTCTCTTCTTTTGCACCATCTTCCTCTAGATCCACAAGAATAGTATCTTCTTCATTTCTTTGAACTAATTATTTCTCTAGAAGAACCTCATCTATCTTTACATCGATGCTTTCAACTATCTTTCACAACCAATTATTGTAGCATTTGTAATCCTTTCTTCTTAATGAGTATCCAAGCAAAATTCCTTCATCAACACGTGAATCAAATTTTCCTGGTGAATCATCATTAATATTCATAAATCACTTGCTTCTAAATGTTCTGAATTGTTTCATGGAGGAAAACCTTCCTTTCCAAAGTTCATATGGAGTTTTATCACTATTTACCTAGAGTTGAGCGTTTTTCATAATATAAAATGTTTCCCCAATTGGTTCCCTCTAAAATTTTGCCTGTAAATTAGCTTCCAACAACATTATTCTTGCAATATCTTGTACATATATGTTCTTTCTTTCTAATACTCCATTTTTTGTGGAGTTATAACAACAGACAGTTTCGTTTTGATTCCATATTTTTCACAGAATTCATTGAATGCTCCTGACATAAATTCCCCACCTCTATTTGTCCTTAAGCATTTGATCTTCAACTAACTTTCATTTTCAACCGTCACTTTGAAAGTTGGAGTTATGGTTGTACCACACAAATATGCATGAATTATTTCCAAAGGTTTTGATGTTTAACATTCCTTTGATTTGAAGCTAGTCCTGGTTTGCTTTCCATGTTGACATGGTGTACAAATATCATCTTCTAGCTTTGAGATTCTAGGGATGTCTCTTACTGCTTGAGTTTTATTGATCTTCACCAATTTATCAAAGCTTAGGTGTCCCAAATGCTTGTGCCATAACCAACTTTCATTTTCTTCACATATGTAACATCTCTCTTCTTGAATTTCGCTGAGAATGTATACATTATTTGTTGTTCTTACTCCACTTCCTACAAGTTTTCCTGAATATGATCCCCTTATCTCATAGTCCTTGGAATGAAATATGAGATCATTTTCTTTATTGCATATTTGGCTAGTTATTAGAAGATTATGCTTGGGTCCTTCAACATATATAGCATTTTGTGCTTTTACCTTTCCATTTATGAGACTCGTTGTGAATTTACCAACAATTTTAGCAGATCCATTATCTCCAAAGGTCACATTTCCATCCTTTTATTTTCTCATTGAGATGAACCTTTTCTAGTCACCTATCATGTGCAAAGAATATCCACTATCTACAAACCTTTGATTTTCCATTTTTTGAGCACATAAAGCTATATCGTAACTGTCAAAGGTAGATTCTCCATTTTTTTCCTCAAAACTTTCTCTCTTTGCTCTAGAGGATAATTTTGTGCTACATGGCATGGATTATTGCATTTGTAACATTCTAGACTATACTTTGAAAGAGGAGAAAAGAAGGTCCTGATTTGGTCTTGCCTCTTTGGATCAACAATCTTATTTTAATGATTAGCCCCATAAGCCTTGCAATGTTTTGCTTGGGGACCATTTTTTTTACAAAAGAAACAATGACAAAGGAAAATAATTTGTTACCTATTAGGATAAACTTTTCTTGATGAAAAATTCCTTTCAGGAAGGGGTTGCTTCTCATTCCTTGGATGAAATTTGTTTCCTGCAAGGTTAGAATGATAAGATCATTTAAGGAAATCAATAAAACTTCTAGGATTTTCTTCATGATAAACATTGGTTTCCACCTTTGAATTAGAAGATTTTCATATATAACCAAGTTCGGATTTATCATGTAGTGGCATTTGAGAGATGAGAACATGACATTCGAGGTTTCAAAACTCTTCAAATTCCTATTATCTTTGTCCAACTATCTTTCTAGAGATACAACTTCAACTTCCAAATTTTCACAAATTTCGTCCTTTTCCTTTAGCTTGTTGCTCAACACTTGTTTTATTGTTTTAGTTTCTTCCTTTTTGGTTTTGAGAGAGATGGTTTCTTGAGATAACTTTTCATTCTTCTTTATAAATCTCTCATTTTTTTATATGGAACTAATCAATAGTTCCTCCACATCCCATTCTATTTCTTTTGGACTTTTTTCTTCTTTTGAGTATCTACTTCATGTGTGAAGGCCATGAACAATACTTCACTATTTCCACCATATTCTTCTTATTCATCAGAGTTATTAGTGTCTTGTTTGGAGAAGAAATTCTTTATTTTTAGCCTTTCCTCTAGAAGGTTCTTCTCTTAGGTTCATCTTCATCATCATTGTCATCTTTAAAAGGGAACTTTGCTGCATAATGTTATATTTTACAACATCTAAAGAAAATGAGAGGTAACTTACCTTTGAGTTTGGATCCTTCTTCAACTTCTTGACATATTGTGCCATTTCAGTGTAAGGATAATCATTGTTGTAATCACAATTCTTTCCCTTTCTTGATGTCTAGGATGCCTTGAATGTAGCTTCCTTATGAGTTGAATTCCCTGACCTCATCTTGTATGTTGTGAGAATTCCATGACGTTCTTCCATTGATAGGGAGTCTAAATCTTTTAGTTCTTCTATGGCACAAACCTTGGCATCAAAACGATCTGGAAGATATCTCAAGACATTTTGGACAATCATATTTTCTTTGACATCTTCACCTGGACCTTTGACACAATTGACTACCTCATCTACTTAGAGAAAATATGTAGCAATGTCTTCTTTATCATTCATTTTGACAATTTCAAATTGTCTTCTATAGGTTTGAAGCTTTTCCTTTTTTACTTTTTCATCTTCTTCATAAATATGGATGAGATTTTCCCACGTGTCTTTAGGTACTTTTATACCCATAACTTTGGTGAATTATGAATCTGGCATACCAAACATAGTTATCGATCAAACGAGAAAGTGAACTGGTACCTATTTTTTTGAGGTAGAAAAAAATCACTTGATTTTGAAAAGTGGTGATGCCATAATACACTTATTTTTTTAGCATATTTTTGGCACTTTAAATTTTCTTATGTATCAAGTATGAATTTTTTTTTTCGATGTTAGTGATTCTCACGCTGATTTTGAAAAGTGTTGATGCAACATCAACAATTTTTTTTAAATGTTAGTGATTTTCATGTTGATTTTGAAAAGTGTTGATGCAGCATCAACACATTTTTTTAGAGGGCTTATTTTTGACACTTTAAATTTTTTTAAGTATCAAGTGTGAACATTTTGTTTTGTTAGTGATTTTCAACTTGAATAGGAAAAGTGCTAATGAGAATCAACCCTTTTTATTTAGAGTGCTTAGTCTTTGCACTTATTTTCTAATGAATTAAGTGTGGATATTTTTTTTTAAATGTTGGTGATTTTCGTGTTAGTAAAAAAACATTACAAAAAAATAATAATAATAAAAACACGACAAAAAAAATCGAATACAAAAATATATATATATATATAAAAAAAAAAAAAAAAAAAAACAAAAAAAAACCAAAAACAAAAAAACAAAACAAAAAAAAAACAAAAACAAACAAACCAAAACAAACAAACAAACAAACAAAAACAGACAAAAACCTATAAAAATGTAAAAAAAAAAATACATACAACATAAAAATAAAAGATAAAGCATGACAAAAATAAAAATAATAAAAACATGTTAGTAATAAAACATAAAAGTATCCCGGATGCAGGTGTTCATAAGGGATGATGTGATGGCAAAGAAAAGGGTCGACAAGTGGCATAGCCATAGAACCACCCATAAGCTCACACACAGCATAATAAATCTATCTCATAGCATTCATAAATGCCATTTAATGCGGCACCCAAACCAACTTTCCAGCACCATCCTGCCTCAGCTCTGCATCATGAAGATATCAAGTGCTATTCGGCCCACATCCACGTTTGTTTTTGCTCCTCTGCCTCTGAATTGCAAGTGCCTCCTCGCTGTTGTGGAGCCAAGCACCCGCATGACAACAGGGAGGCGATGCATCATTCTTTGCTGTATAGAATTCGGAAAGGGCAACCACTACTCACAAAGCCTAGTATGCAACCTGACCCTCGCTTTTGAGCCATTTGAGGCTTCCGCCTCTAATTTCCACTCAGTGCCTCCTTCTCACAGTCAGTCCCTTTCTCCCCATGCCATTATGCCTCGACTACGCCAGAATGCGTAACAGAAGGGACACCAGCAAAGGCAGAACGCTCCATTCTGTGCCCTCAGCAGCCTCTGACTCGTCCTCCCCCTCGTCAAATTATTTCTTGGCTCGTTATCTTGATACACACAGTGGCAGAGGTTACCCTCACGTTGTTCGCTCCCAGCCTTCGCAAACATGTCCATTAGCTACTGCTCTCCCTTCTAGCTCTCAGCAGTACAACCATGCAGCTCAATCCACAAACCAATGCTCTCTGGATGGACCTCTTATCAAGGCCACCATTACAATCATGTTTCAGGAGGAGCCGACCACCGCTAAAGGACGTCCCACTCACGCAACGGAGAAGAATGATACTGCTCAGGGCGAGTCGTCTACAGCAGAGCAGAATCGAGAAACTCTGGTGAAGGAAGACACAGGTAAACTGCCAAAAGACGAGGATGACCTTGATGCCTACAGGTGTTTAATTTTTGAAGAACACCTGTCAGCACCAAATGACAACTAAATCAACACGCATCTTCAGATTTCAGGTTCCCGGCACCCAGTCCTATGGGTTTATTTTTTGTATTTTTGAGCAAAATAGTTAGTTTTGAAACTAATTTCAATAGAATATTGCTCTATGTTCACACGCTGGTTTCCCCTATGAGGGCAACAAATTTATTTTGGATTGGATTGGTTTCCCTCTTCTGGGCAATCTTCATTTTGTTTTTGTTGCAATATGCCATAAACCTTGGCTAAGAAC